>UXGC01001321.1:0-26276 GCA_900480045.1 Eurytoma adleriae
AATAAATGTTAAAATGACGTATATCTAAAAATGTTGCAAATACTCTTTGCAACACTTTTAGATATACGTCATTTTAAAATTTATTGACTAGAAATTCTGCCCAGAATATGGTCTATTTTTTACCAGAGCGGTGACTTTGTAAATCGATCATTGAAAATCGAAAAAATACGCGTCGATCACTGTTCACCACATCATCGGACAGGTACAACGAAATTTTTCGCTTTTCTACGAGAATAATAATTGAAACAAGCCTCGCTCTTGGTCGCGAGCGCGCCGCGGGGCCTCGCGTGCGCGCCCGGCGCGCCGGGGACCAGTTTATCCCGCCGGGCTCGCGGGGAATTCGGCAATTTACCTTAGGCGGAGTGCCGGGCTCTGCGGGTCGCTCGGGGGGGCTGCAGCGTCGCCTCGGGCTCAGCAGCGGCGGCCGCGTCGTCGTCGCTGCACTCGCAGATGAAGCCGCGCCGACGTGCTGCCCCGCGTGCGCGCGCCCGCGCGGCATCGCCTCCTCCTCACGGCCATTCGCGCCGAACTCGTCCGCCGCCTCTCTTTCTCCGCTCCCCTTTCTCTCTCTCTCTCTCCTTTTCTCTTTTTCTTTTTCGTGCGAGAGATCGCTGCCGGGTTTGCAAGTGACTGTACCCGCACGCCCGGCGAGGGATCAGTGCGGCCGGTGACGTTGCCCGGCTCAGGTGCGCAGGCGGTGGCTCCTCGCTGGAAATAAAAGGAGAGTATGTAGGCTCGCTCGCGTTGCCGAGGGAACTTGCGGTCTACTCGGGCCCTTTGGCGTCACTATGGTTCAGCGTGAAATTTTTTAACGATTTTGCAGAGAGCGCGAAAAAGTTTGCTTTAAATGGATAATTCTTTAAATGTGAATAGGTGAAATTTATCCACATGCATGAGTTATTTCATTTTAAAATAGCGAATAAATGGACGACTTATATAGAATATGCAAGCATATTCACTTTTTCCAACGCGAGCTAGTACAGCATTTTGAGATTTATTTATATTCATCGACAGACAGTCTATTAGTGACAAAAAAGTTATATCCTATTTCTTTCAGTGTATCTATCTATCTATTTATCTAGTGGATGTTCTGACTGAGAGACAAATTTTAAGTTTATCGTTGGATAATAAAATTTGATAATCACTTATTAATTACTAATAAAATTTTTTGTAATAACTTTTTAAATAAACCACGACCTAACGAAGAAAAATATTCGTAGGTATTAAAATTAAAAGTGCAAAGTTTAAAATCTAAAAATTGTCAAATAATCTGCAGGATAAATCTTGTTAAGATTTTTGGAATATCTTCCACATTTTATGGATACTCGTTGGCTCGTCTTTGAGAAGGAATACGCATACCTACGCTATTGCGAGGTGGTTACCTGTTGCCTATTTTCGTTTTCGTGATAATATACCAGTAAAAAATTTAATAATTCAATTATTTAATAAATATTTTCTGCGAAATATCTAAAATTAAATATCGATATATTAAGAATTAAAATCACGATTGCAATTTGAATTTAAGCAAATGATGATGACTCGTAATCAAAGTTTATTTCCCATCGTATGTCCATAAGAATATGATTTATTCAAATCTTCGTTCTTAAAAATGACAAATCATACTCCAACATGGACATTAGTAAAATCCACATTTTTTGCTCTCGAGACTTTCTAGATTTGATCGCGAAGCAAGCAAATTATAGCTGTTTATCACAATTTATCACAATATCTATTTCCGAAATCTTCACCGTACTCTTAGTAATTTCCACTAAAAATATTAAATCTAACTTTTTTGTTTCAAAATATATAATTTTTTACAATCAGTAACTCACACGTGGACTGAACATAGTGATAAATCGTTTCGTCATATCATAACACGCTGATTCTACAAGAAATAATCAAACTGTACATTCGGACCCGAAGATGATCAACAAAACTCACCGAAACGTCGTCATAAACAAATAAGCAAGCAGAAATAGAAAATTTATTTTACAAACGCTCCCCACACGTGGAGAATACAAGTTTTATTTAAATTACACTGACGTGCACTGATTTAAGTTACAGCTGACGTTGTACAAAAAATTACAACAGTTTCTTGTAAAATTTACTAAAACCATTATAAAATTTGTTATATTTCCAGCAAATTTTGTAAGAAACTTTAAGTAGAGCTTTTTTCCCCGTGCATTTTCCATCGACAGACGCCGATTGCGCGCGTGTAACGCGATAAAAGCTTTATCGGCCGAAGCGCTCGATTGCAACCGGCGCGCCTTTCGCTCGTCCCACGCGCCCGAAATCCCGCTCCTATAGTCCCAATTTCATTTTCGCGAGGACGAAAATAAACCCGCGGTGCGCGTATCGCTCGTTTCGCCAACGCCCTCCTCGCGCGGCCTAGGTGTCCCTCGATTGCGCTCCGCCGGCTGCGGGGGCGTTTTCACGTACACCCCCGTACGCCTCCGCACAAAAGGGAAAAAACGAAAATAAGTTCGTTCCAGTAAGACGGAAAGAGATGCCCACACGCGGAGAATCGAGAAGCGACGCGGTTGTAATTTTTCCCGCACCCCCGCGAGTTTCGCGCCGGTGAGGACAAAGGGAGGCCGGGGGATAAAGGCAAAAGGGTCTTTTATGCGCGTTAATCCGGCTGGAATCGCGGTGGTGGTTTACGATCGGCGCGCGGATAAAGGGACGCGGCCGGGCTTTCTTTTCGCGGCTCGCGGCCGCGTAATTAAGTTTTTTAACGGTGTCGCCCGGGCGGCCGCGCTAATTACGCGGGGGACGAGTGACGCGCGGGTGCAGTCCTCGAACGGGACTAACGGGCAACTTTTTGACGCTTCTGCGTGTAACTCGAAATTCCTGTGGAATGACGAGAGTGACACCCAATACGTTTGATCTCCGCGCGAGTCACTAATTTAAATTAGCTTACGGTTGGTGTGGCTTTTTCAGTCAGTCGTAATGTTTTGTAGCAGAATAGTTAGCTAGCAGGTTGTGATGTAAGATAGTATAAATGGCTATTGGTAAGACTACTTTAAGGATGAAGGCTACTCCAAAATCGTCTTTTTTTGTGCCAATTTTCTTAAAAATGACCTACAATAATTTCACACTACTCAGCTCTTTAATAAGTGCAATATAAATAATATCTTCAATCGTTATTACTATTTTGAAAACAAATTTTTGTGAAAACAGTGTTTTGTTACTTTTTTGATAAAGTAATATTCATGGGGTCTATTAAAAAAAAATAAAAAAGAATCTCGAGTAGTTTCATCCTTAAGCAAAGGAAAGTTTACATTGGAAATTAAGTAGAATTATGCATCAAAAGTTCTAGTTATACAAAGATGCACGCAGAACTTCGAGAATTATATTAATTATCGCAAGTATGATATCCATATAAAATTAAAGAAATGTATGGCTTTTTTTATCAAAAAAATTCAGTACTTTTAAGAGTATGAGAAAGAAATGTCTTGCTACAGCCTGGCGGTATCTACTGATTTGAAGAGTAGCAATTCTTCTGTTTTCTTGTATATAAAAATCTTGAGATAAGAACAAAAATGCAGGAAACGAAACTTTTCACGCCAATGTTAAATAGTTTTTTAATCAGAAAGTATAATATCGAACTAATTTCGGGATTAACAAAATATTGAGAATCCAGCTAAACGTGGAAAACAATTTATTTGCGTTTAAATCAATCAATGTTTTTATTTTTATTTTAACGAATGCCACAACCATTTTTGCGAATCCCATAAAATTGATTACGAATAGAAACCCTACAATCTCCTCCGAATAAAACTGATGAAACTAAAGTTTAATTAAATTTTTATTCACATGATTAATCACGCCCACGCTATAAAAACTTAATTAACTCTTCCATCGTTCGTTAAAACCTTTCAATAACTATAGTCACTTCCACCGTGTAAATTTAAATTAAAAATTCGCAAATATTCAAACTCATTGTCAACATCATTCGCATTCCTGCATTCGCGGAGCTTGCTCGATCAAAATTCGACGTCTCCTACCTAAAACGTCGTATCTCAGCGTTTAATTCTAAAAGAGTCGCAGCCTTTGGTCTAAGCAGCCGTGATACGACTCTTTAGAATTAAACGCTGAGATACGACGTTTTCGATAGGAGACGTTGAATTTACCAATAATGCGCTCGGATTCTCGCGAAAGACGCGAAGAACCTGCATCGTTCGTACAAACAAAGGGTAAATTCAAAGGGGAGTCGCGACAAAAGGCGCCGCCGAAAAATTCCGAGTAACATTTCGCGCAAATATAGTGCGAAGTTTATTTTCTCCGCGTTTGAGCGCGAAACTATACATCGGATGGAGAGAACAAACGCACCACCGGTGGCACGAAATATCAGCGGCTGACGAAAAAACGGAGGCCGAAAGCCGGAATCGTTGCGTCAAGAGCAATATATAGAGAACCAAAGAGAGAGAGAGAGAGAGAGAATAATAGAATGAGAGTGTAAAAATGAAAGATTGAGAGAGACGGGAGAGCGAAAGAGTGAGAAAGAGAGTGGAAAAAATAGAGAGATATAGAGTGACGGAATAAAAGAGAGAGAGGGGGGAGGAAGAGAGACTGTCAGGCGCGGCGGCCTCTTTAAAGTTCGAAAAACGCTGAAAGGAGACGCAATTTGCCGAAAATAAAAGTGAGACACGATAACGGCCGACTATTACTGATCGACGCGTGGCGAGGCTTAATGCGCGGCTCGAGCGTGCCTCGGCCACTTATAATTGACGCCGAGCTTCCGATCGCCGTCGCGGCAGCTTTAGTGCTTCGACACTCAATAACTAGGGGACGGGGAAAAGCGGCTACGCGGTGCAATTTTACAAATGCGATGGGAGAGGCTCCTTTTTTTTACGATGTGGTACGTACGTTCCGTCGCTGAGTTTTATTTTTCATTCAATCGTATAAGTATAACAAGTGCGCAGACGAAATAATGTATAAGTTTTAGGGGGAATTGACACTTTGGAAGGCGGAAGTTTCGCAAACATTAGGCTGCGTCGAAAGTTTGATAAATTTAATAAATACAAAGCTGCGATCTTTGATAATCTGTTGCTCGACGGGAAATTAAATCGTAAGGTTTCAAATGAGAATGATATAATCAATGAAATTATCGTTGTATTATGCAAATTTTAGTCTACAAAATTATTTTCAATTATACAATTTTCAATTATTTTTAGTGAACAAAATCGCTTTTCAATTTATTTTTTAAAAAAGCCAAAGCTCGTTATTATTGAATAACAATTCAGCTGACCGATTGTTCTCACGTATGCGGGTTGGTCATTTATATATTTGACGCGGATTTATACCTTTGTGGGACATTGGAAATCTATTATTGAATTTTCGCTTCGAAAGATATAAAAGCAGATTAAACATTTTTATTGGATTATTTAAACCCCATAAAATTAGTATTAAAATTTTAGAACAAAATTTATAATGAAAAAATAAATTAAATTTTCGTATAATCTTATCATCGCCTTTTACATTCTTACTTCAATTTTTCATAAATTTAATCTAAAGTGATTCAATGACGCTTGCTTCTCGCTTTTTTAAAGTTTCTTATTAAATTGTTTAAACTCTACGATAATTAAGAATCTACGTATAATCGATTATACATTATCTTAAATTTTTATTAAACGTTTTTTAAAATGATTTCTTTACATATTTTTTAAATAGATTCTTTTTAAAAGAATGTACTCATTTTAAAACGTCCGAACAAATTAACTTTGTTGTTTGCCGTTCGGATCCACAGCACAAGTTGTGACATCACTGAAGCCACACGCCACGCTACATTAAAGTTACATCAAATTCATCAATTTAAACCTACCATCTTCTAATGGCAGCTTTGAAAACATCTGCTTTAAAGCGGACTAATTTTAGATCAAATCTTGATATCGTTTACAACGGATAATGAGGATCAGCTGATCTCGATGCAAACCGATATATACCGAGATTGCAATCCGATTCAATTGTACAGGTGTGCATCTGATCGAGATAATGTCGAATGCACCTATTCTAAATAATTAATTTTATTATATTACACATTAGAAGTACATGTATCTTATTTTTTACATTTAATAAAAATGTAAGTTTTTTATTTTAGAAGTTTAGTAAAAAAACTTATTGCAAAAATTTTCTTTTGCGTTCAACTTTTAGTTAAAAGGAAAATCTCGATCGAATATATTGTAACTGGCGTCCTTTGCTAAACGGCTCGTGCGCCGAATCTAGCGTTATAAAATTCTTGACGTCTCAATCATAAATCACGGAAATTAGTCTAATCCACTGTTAATAAAACATGTCACGCTGAAATTTCTACGATCAAAAGTGACGAATCATCGCCCATTAATTTTCGAAACCTTTCCAGCGCCGCGATAAAACCGCCGCCTAAAAAATCTCGAGCTCCGCAGCTGCAACGAAATACGCCGGAAAAAACGGGCAAAGTGGGCATCCCGCGCACGGTTTCCCGAATAAAAACGAAACTTTTACAACTGCATAAAAAGGGATCGTCAAAGGGGATGTGTGCTTACCGAGCGTTTTTGCGCGTCGACGACTGACGGGCGAAAAGACTCTGCACTCCCCCGAGTGTCTCAGCTGCATGTCACGACTGGGTACCGTAGCTCCCCACCCCCGGCTTCAAAACTGTTCTCCAAAAAGAAAAGAAGGAAAAAAAATCGGCACACTCCGACCCGAAGCGATCACACCGGTCCCACCATCCACCAGCGAATCGCGCACTCCATCGACGCACCGAATGAAAAAAATTCGATTCGAATCGAACTGCAAATTTAAAAAAAAAAATCTCGAGAAAGAATCTCCAGCGAGAGTGTGTGTCCGTAAGCCGCGAGGTCCCTTTCCGAGAGGCGCGCGCGCGTGCGTAGTCGCGGAGCGCCGGAGCGGCGTACTTGCCGGAGATGCGCGCGAAACGCGACTGAAGTCTCCGGGCTCGCGGCGGTGCCGTCTTTTCCGGACTGAGGTGAGCCGGCGCGCGCACGCGACCGGGGGTGAGGCGCACAACACCGTGCGGAGGCGCCGACGGCACTGCACGCCTACGGCCGCGTAAGCGCGCCCAATTAATCGACGAGCGTGTAGCGCGGTGCAAAGGGCCCGCGCCGCATTTCGAAAGCTGATCGATCGATCGATCGCTCCGCCGGGGGCGCAGTTTTTCGGCAAGGGCTTTCGACTTGCACTTGATCGACCACCGGTTGAGCCGATTGTTTTGGATGCTTCGTGCGCTGGGCGGTTCTTTTTTTTTTAATTAGATACTTTGTGGAAACGTAATTATTAATTTTTAGATACTTTGTGGAACCAAAGTTTGGGTTTGACGGTAATGTTTTTTAAGAAAGAAAATGGTCTGAGTGATGCAGGAATATGGTTCTTTGTGACAACAATATTACGGTCGTATAAAACCAAAATGCAATTGATATCATTCTAGAAGCTAATTTGCAAATTAACACACTGTTCAAAAAAATTAATTATTTATATACTATTTTATTTTTTTCTTGTTAATTCTGTAAGCGTATATAAAATATAAAGAAAGGTGCTTTGGAGGGAGGAGACGATTAGTCTGCGAAGATATTTTAATAAAAACTTGCAACTTATCATTTAACTTTTTAGTTTAGTTGCTTGTTAGTAAAAAAAATTAAAATTTACGCCGTAACGATGTGTTGTAATTAAAATACCTCCGCGTTTGTATCAAATAAACAGTTTCAAATAAACCTTTTAATTTTAATGCATAAGTTGCTTTCCATTTAAAATTCGTGGAAATGTATTTCAACATTTGCAGAATAGTCGACTAAATTATTGTTATAATTTTATGGTTGGGTGAATAGGCTTTACTTTTGTAAGGAAAATACATACTTAATTAATAGAAATTCTCTCTTTTCTCTTTCAGCCTCGGTAAATCATTACGGATCCTCTTAAAACGTCTACTTATTGTAAACCTTTCATTTATATGTAATTAAATGAGTAACAATAATAATAATGAAACAATGAACTGTTGCGTCACTCTAATGTGCAATAAAGACATTCGTTAACCTTGTCTTCTGAACAAGTGCTTTATCACTCAAATTTAATTAACGAGCCTGAAAATAATTATTTTGAATTAAAAACATTAAACTAAACATATTTTGAATTAAAAATAACGCATTCATAATAAAATCTAAACAAAATATTTTGAACAATTTTCAAGGCATTATATAACCACAAATTTTTTTTTATAAAATAAATTTTCAAAGCTTTAATTGCATTTGTAGTGGAGATTACATGAAAAAAGGATTGCGAATCTCTTATGTATAAAATTTATTCCTAGATATTTTAAACTTTAAATTTTAAAACGTTTAAAAAAAAATTCCATAAAATAATCTAGGTAGAAATACGTTTCAGTCTAAAATAGCTCAGCTTAATTTCATCAAATAGTAATTGAATCGATTTCGATGCAAAGCCAGCCACACCCTTCAAATGACGTGCCTGCGGTAAAATTCAAGTTAGGACTTCAGCAAAAACTGCGCAAGTAGTAATCTACGCATTGGAGGGAATTGTCACTGATGCAAGTAATGCAGCGGAACAGATAATTTTTATGGCTCATATCCTCCTGAGATTAGCGTTCCTCAGATGCGCGGAAATTTACTATGCTAAATAGATGGTGTCTATGTATGTATCAAATAAAATGTTTGATTGCCTTTCTTAATAAAATTAAATTTATTGAGTACTGCACGTTTTGCACATTATTCACTTTGTTTGAATGGAGGTAATATTTGTGTGCAATCGGACATATTTAATATTTTTCATAATTTATTATAAATAATTATATTACAATATATAGCATATTTACAATAAACTTGTTAAAAATAAATGTTACAGAAAATTCAATTTCAACTTGAATTCGATTAATACGCTACAAATTTAGCCTTGACGTTTGAAAACCACAAGAAATACCAAAGTTTATGGATTAAAGTAATTGAATTGCGGTTGCAGCAGTGGTCAGCAATCTACATTATGTTGCATTCAAAAATTCACTAGAAATTTTGGGAAACGAAGGTTAGAAGTTTATAGAAAATGCTCTAAATTTTCTGAAAAGAATATTAAAATTATTAAAATTAAAATAACAAGAGAATGTAATTGTATAGAACGGGTTTGTCATGCTGAAAATTTTTATGGAAAATCAAGTTCTTATTTCGGAAAATTTGTCTCTTATTTCCAAAAATAAAATGCCAAGAGTTTAAACAATTATTTTTAATCGAAAGATATGATTTAAATATACCTATACTCTTTTAAAAATAAATTTTCTTTTAAATGTTAAAGTCTCTGACGAATATAAGTAATCGAAATAAATTACAGAAATAATAGTGCTTGGGACTTTCATGAATAAGCATATAATGATATTTACGAGTTAATTCTGAGTGCGTCGACGTATGATGCATTTATCTGCATTTCTTGCTAAGAATGATATTGTAGATAAGGATTTTTGTCCTAAAATTCTTGCTAAATCCACCTCGTCAGTATTTACCACACGGAAAAAATATTGTAGTACCCTAAAATGTAATAAAACCGCTGTTGCCCCTCGGTCACGAGGGAGCAGATCCCCCAAAGTGACGATGGAGCGTAGCTATATTCTGAAAAAGTGGCAGCATCATAATCGTTTACCTTAAAAAGCAGGTATCCGCCGGACCATCAGGCTCCATTTGCGCTAAAGTGCGATTAGTCAGTTCAGGGGATGTTTTTAATTTTAGTGCAAACTGAAAACGATTCCTTTTTTTTTTGTTTTTTTAAGCGTCTTTTTTAAAAAATAACATTAGTGTTTACTCAATTTATAACTTATTAAAAGTAATATTTGATATAATTTCTAAACGTAATTACTAAAAATTGTTTACACAAAAAATCACTGCTGAATTTATAATGTCTCTATTGACTTAATAATCAATAATAATAGTGTCGTTAATAGTAATGTAGTCGTTGGTATAGAAACTTGCAATTTTTCGATCTGCTTTATCAATAACCGATTATTATTAGTGATTATAAAAAAATCGTGTAAGGTTGTCTTGCAAAACGAGGGCAGAATGTTGTAAAGCATTTAAAGCAGCTGTTTAATTAGTTAATGGCTGAATATTCACCCTAATGGTGACAAAATTCAAAGAATTTTCATAAGAATTTAATATTTCAATTTGAACAATCAGTTACGAAAAATGTTGGGGAATTTCATTAGACGCGTATGTACAAAATTAAGTGCGCGAAGTTCGATGAAAAATTTTCTTGCAATCAAATATCATTAAACTTTCGATAATTACCTCTCGCTTTACCGTTTAATTTTTATGATCCAGTAGCGTCATGGTTGAATACTATCACACATCGAATCATTTCAATTGATCTTGAATTATCTAAATTTTTCAATGTAACATATTCTTTGTAATCGTTCATTAAGCAAATATCGAATGTACAGTGGAATGCCGCTCGCCTGCGTATGCAATAATTTCGTACGCATAAGGATCTTGCATATTTTATATTTGCGCAACTGTACGTTATGAATATTCCATTTCTTAGCGTTTAACGCTGACTTACCTCTTCCTCAAAACGAAACAATGCTTCAAGCTTATATCTTATCACCGGAAGGTACCCTGCTCCGAAAGGCATAGGGAAAGCTCATCAATAGATGAATAATACCGTACTAAGTAGACGGTTTTGTAAAACAATACAATAAAAAAACTACTGATTTTTCCGGCGAAATTTTTTATTTTCGTTACATAAAATCTGAATTAAATTATACTTAATAAAGCAATGTTCGTTTAATAGAGCGACGTATCTTCGAAAATAGTTTCTATCTACATTGGATCTTCTCCATGTACATAATAATATACACCGAAGATGTACTAGTAAACAATGGGAGAATAGCGACTGCCTATCTATTGGGTGTACGTTGCGTTTGCTCTACATACTGTATTATCTTTATTTAAATAGACAAACCCTTACATAACACTGCTAGCGTGCATTTTCTGACAAATAAAAGTGTCTTATACATTCAACAAATGCGCTATCGTTTTAAAGAAACAATATTACCGCGAATAATTTTTATTCCAAAGTGTCATAAAAATTCTAAACCATCCGCCTATCGGCTGGTTTTCCCAGCAGCGCGACCCGCGGGATCCCGCTGTGCCTCGAAATTACCGTATGCTTGGACAAGCGGCACCCCGGCTTTAATGTGCAGGCCGATGCATTCGTGCATCGTGCCGTACCTGCCTGCGGTGCATGCGGGAGCAGCCGATGAGGGGCTTCCTCCTCCTACGGGTCATTAGCGCACGCAGCTTCCGGGCGCACCCTGTGCTCCCCCGCGCGCATACCTCGTTACGACGCTAGTTGGAAGCGGCGAAAGCTCGGCTTTGGTATACGGGAGTGGAAAAAATGGATCCTGTGCATTTTGTATAGGCGCGCGCGTCTTGTTTATGTCGGCCCCGGAGGATTCGATTTCGAGGGGATGAACCCGTACTACTTACTTTCCCACGTGCATAGGATGAAGTACAAGGGCGAACGATGTACTTTTTTGGGAGAGATAATGCACGGAAAAGCGAATAACTTGATGTAAACGTTCGGTGTGACATTTTTATTTGTAAGGCAGAATGTTTATCTGAATAAGAAGAAGAACAATTTTTCAAGTAAGACAATAATTCGTTTTCCTTTCGTAATAATATCATAAATATATACCATCATACGCCGACAGGAGGGCATATTATGGATAAGTCTTTGATACACTCCACGGTTTTATTATTATTATTTATAAATTAATGAATTATTTAATAAGCTGTAATATGCTAAAATGTGATTTCATGATTATCATATGAAATTCAACAGTCGTTACTATGTAATATGGGTTTAGATTCCATCTACGTCAAAACCAATAACAAAAAAATTACGTAAATTTTTTGGAAAGAGACAATAGCATCACCACACACGAGACAATAGCCACGACATACAAACAAAAGAAAAATCTTAATCTCTACATTAAGTAAATAAATTATGAAAACTATTTTCGTACACCTTGAAATATTACTTCACCCCCTTTATCTGAAGGTTGCACAGGCAGGTAAAACTTTATCTCGATAAAAACTTTTTGTTTCATTGCCGCTCAACGTTGTAAAACTTTTTCCTTCAAAATTTAATTACACTCGCTGAGTGAATTCGTCGTTTTAATGCGAAATAATAAATGAACCCTAAAATACAATTGATCTTAAGATACGTTATTGCGGAAACAGATACGTTGATAAACTCGCGCACCCGTTCTTCGCAAGTAATTTCCTCTCCCCTTCAATCTTCGGGAAAGTTCAACAAACTATAATAAAAGAAAGTTTGGCCCTTGAATTCAAGTTCAACTTTTTTACAGCCGTTTATACTAAATAATAGAACCAATTGAGACATGCTCGCAGATAAACAAATACATCTTCTTGAAAATATTACTTCTATCATTTTTTCCGGGGTAAAAAGTTTGAAAATATCAAAGAAAGTTTCGTAGGCGTAAACGTCGTAAACTCTAAGATGGTTAATAATTCCTGGAAGACTCATAAATTGCCATTAAGTCAACTTTTATGAACTTACCTTAAATTATCGTATTAAAATCAACTTCAATTCTCGTGGGCTTGAAAATAATTATAAAACTTTTTATTTTTTTTTGTAATAATTATTTAAAATAGCTAAACTAAATTATTTTAATAATACAAGGACTTTTTCCACTTTTCAACTGAAACTTCTTGTTTAAATAAATTGGTTCCATCATAACAAAAATCACTCATAATTTTAATACTTAACAATACTAATTTATTTTTTTATTTATAATCACAGTAAAGGATTTCTTACATTAATGAACTTTTTTCATTTGTCCGCTATAGAACTAAATTTCTGTGGGCGAAATTCGTAACCTGCTACTAATAAGATACGAAATGTGATCCACTCAGGCGAAAATAGGACAAAAACAAAGTTTTTGGTTTGTAATAACGTGTCAGAATAAAATGCATTTCGTAAGAAGTTGAACTAGTAAATTAAGTTTGTTTCGCGAAGTATCGTATACCAAAACCAGTATTACCGTGAAACAACTTAATTATCTTCTTTTGCATCCGCAAAGCCTGCTGATTTTGTATTGACATTTGTTTACCTTCGTCCTTTTACCAAAACACGTTCTATTATAATAATTAATATTACATCAAATTTACGTATAGTTGTACATTTAAATAGAATTAATAAAAGTATTAGAAGAAAAAATTATTACAGCATTCGCATCATCATTTTCATACATTTTGAGTCAACATTTGGAAAGATCTGCTGATTATTTTCATCAATAAAATCCACGTAATCTTGAGATAATTTCTCTTCAAATCCAGCTCGCTTGGCTAGTATTTGTGAGGCGGGCGCAGTGAAAATTGTCGAAGAGGCAGGGATGTTATATTTTTTGCCAATGTCCACTCTGAAAATGAATATTATCGAGTTAAACAAAAGTATTTTCAGGTACATATTAGCGCGAAGAATATAAACCTAAAAGAAGAAGACTCTTAATTGACATATTTACCTCGCTTCAAGCATCCTTAAACCCAATTTTTGACCTCTCATGTGCCTTGCGACAGTCAGACCAAAAGCAGCAATGTATTTGTCCACCCCCAAGATTTCACAAGCATCAGCCTTTTTTGAAAATTCCATTATAGCTGTAAAGGTTTTGTGACTTTTCTTTGGTGACATTTTTTCCTGAAAGGATTACGTTTTCTTTGATATTAAAGAATCTCGAGTACCCTATTAAATAAGCTTTGATATTCATGTAACATGCAGTGAAAAGAAAGTATTTTATCTGTATATTTTTTATTAGAAAAAGTGTATTCAATTTATATTATAAAAGTTAAATGCTCAATGCAACAAGGTCTATGAATTAAATAAATTCCGTTGTCAAAACTCACGATTAACAAGCCTAGGTCCTCTTCAGTCTCTTTCGATGTTACGAATAACATATTGACTGACACTAATTCCGATATATCACCATTTGAATCTATTATATAGGCTGCTTCAACAATGCCCTGATCCAAGCAATAATTCCACATAGTTAGCATACCTTCGAGTTGCTCTGGATCGTTTACGGCATCTGCATGAAAATGGTTTTGTCGTTAAATTAATATCATCCATGAAAATATTTAAGGATTGCAGTCCATTTAATTTTTCGTTTTCGTTGAAAGCTCCTTCTTGAAATTATCGCGAGTAAAAATTAACAAAGAAAACTGTTGACATTTTCAAAAAGAAATATTTCTTTGAGACTTGAACTTAAATTAAAGAGGCATCATTTGAAGCTTTTGAAAACTATTACAATCATAGTGTGCATAACAGTATACTTACTTATACTTTTACAAAGAGGTTCGTCCACTAGGAAATGTTTAATCATGAAATCGATTGTTTCCTCTCGCCTCTCTTCCGGTACCTGCTGAATAGAAATTTTGACAGGCTGCGTAGACCCATCTTCGAGTTTCCGATGTCCTTCCACGATTTTCCAAACGTTCGCAGGGCCAGCTGGGCAACGCCAAGACGGCCAAGTTTGTTTGTCACTCATTTTACCTGCGTAGTTGAACGTATCTATTAGGTCAACTTATCGTTGATGACGAACCTAAGCTGATAAGTATAATTTTTGGAAGGTAGAATTCAGATGATCTAAGATTATTAAAGAGCAGTAGGCAATCTACTCTCGCAATGCATATACTAATTTTTTATATACCAGACGGAAATTGTGTAATCAGATATTATTGTAGATACATCTGATTGTAAATGATATCTGATTTTGCAAAAAAAAAACTTCGTACAATCTAATATGAGATCCAGTCGATCAAAGTTTCTACACCAACTTCAGTGCGAGAAAAGTAACACTCGGGTATAAACTGCGTGCAGACAATTTACAGAGATGAGTACGAAAGCACAGTGGCGGGAGTATTTAATTGAAAATGAATTTTTGCACGACCGCGGTATCTGTGGTCCGCAAACGAAGCGACGGTTGTTTTATGCAAACGAAATTTCAGAATTTCAAAGATTAATTCATTTTTTATTTTTAAAATTTATAATGTATTTAATTTTAAAAATACAATGTAAATTATTATAACTTGAAAATATACAAACACATGTTTAACTAATGGTATAATACTGTAACGAAACATGAACAGAAAGAAAATAAGACCGCCTCTACAATAATGTAGGCAAGATGCCGTCTCATGTTTTTTAACTCGTCTTTGATAAATAACATGTGTTGCTTTTGGAGACCGTAATAAAATATTTTTGCTCAATGTCTCAGTCAAATCATCATGAACGGCCACTCATCTAATAAATAATAATAATTAATTGCTTAAAAAAATAAACAAACGCCACTTCAACTAGATTTAAATAAACGACGATTAAAAAAGGGGTAGATAAAATAGACCGCCTTAAACGCTGCAAAAATAATCATCGACGGAATAAAGGGGAAAAAAATAAATAAATAAAACGAACCACTTACCGAGTTCATTTGTCAGTAGCACGAACAAGGTATATCCCGGCGATCGAGACGAGCCGACGACGCCTGGTATCGGACGCGTCGTGCTCTCCGGGGGAATAAGGCTGCAGAGGCGCTCGAACTCACCTCGCCGAAAATAGCTCGCCCGCTGCTTCGGGGACCCCCAAAGATCTACCACGGTTGAGCCGCGTCTGCGAGCGAGCCGGCGCGGAAGAAGTCGGTTATCGACGGCTCCCTAAGCCGCTTTTTCAGCGGAAAACCAGATAAATCGCCCGACGGGAGGGAGAGGGCTAGAGAAGAGGTGGGAGAGAGAGAGAAGACGTAGGCGGGATTACTTACGTCGTCGCTTCACGAGTCGCGGCACGCGAGACTAGGAGGAGAGCCGGCAATTGCGTAAGAGATGCGTGATGCGCGCAAGCTCGCGTCCGCCCGTGCATGTGCAATTGTGCCTACTACCCGCGGAGGCGAGCTGAAGCACGAACATTTGAAATTCTCGCCAGCTTCTTATATTTTATTCGCTCTTGCCTTTTTGGAGCGGCACTTTGCGAGTTTATTGCACTTCTTTTTACCATTTTTTCATTCTCAACGGCGTTGGGATGATGACAATTTTTAAATTTGAGATGCATTTATTGTAAGTAGCTTTTAATGATGGCAAACTTTATAATTTGAGTTATTGCTTTATCTTGCTGTATAATGAAGTGATTCGTGTTTACATCTATTTTAGGAGAAAATAGCGTAGGAGAGAATCGTATATTCTTGTATATCAGATTATACATATATGTAATTCAATCCTACGTATTATCATTGTTTTATGATCAATAGAGAAATAAGAATTAATTGAAAAATGTACCTTATAGCTTAAAACTTATCTATATTATCTACTGCTACTTTTTGAAAAAAACTTCACTATTCTTCTATTGTCGACGTACCAATGAAGACTCGACTCTTTTCTTTGATCTAATGATAGTTGCTAATTGTTGTTGGCACATAACGAGCTATCTAATCTGATGATAATTAATCAAATTTTTATACACTGCAATTAAATAGTATTTTGTGTTTACTTAGTCATCTAACTTCTGTTGTTTACTTTCGTAATATCGGATGTCATTCAAAGCTTTACTGATAAATTTGATAAAAACACGTCTGAACTTCATTTAACTAGTATTACATAAGTATTACATGTACAAGCTATAATTTTGAAATAGTACACATCAGATATTTTGTCAAAAAGTTTTATTTTGAATTCGAAAGGCAAATAACTTCATCCTCACTCGCAATTACCCAGTTAACCTGGACGTTTCTCAAATATTACGTCGGAATTTCAAATATATGTGCGCTAACATTTTTTAGTCACAAATGTGCTTTTTTAGTCAGTATACAAGAAATTCGAAGAAACGAAAAACTCAATCGTCACTCCCGCAATAGCCGATGTAACATTAGCGATTCTCAAGCGTCAATTGATAATAATTCAGTCGACTATCTGGACATCTTCCACGCGACCGACTACGTCGTTCCTGCGCTCGCTAGGTCTTCCTCACCGCAGTCGTTTGATCATGATCTCCAGTGTCTTCGCCTGGATATTAGGGAACAGTGGCTCGCCGGCTTCATCCTTGACTTTGTCGTATTCCAACGAGTACACGCTCTCGTATCCCGCGCGTTTCGCTTGAATTTGCGAAGCAGGTGCCGTGAAGATCGTCGAGCTTGCGGTTATCCCGTACTTCCTACCGATGTCGTCCCTGCCGTTACGAATGATTTATATTTCTAAGTGAAATGTCCTCGGATCGCGCCGAATTTCTTTTTGTTTTAAGGGAAACTAAATCCATTTCTGTAATTTACGACTTTTCTTACTTTAATCAAACAAAAGCCAATTTAGATCTTTTACTCTCTTCGAATTAATACACCCAGTTCGTATAGTAGACGTTTCTTAATGGAAACGTAAAATCTGATTTAAGAACATCTGAGTCTTAAAAATTGCAGTTATATAATTATTCGTTTGCTTTAAAAAAAAAAAGAAAATTAAAAAGAGTATAAAACATCTTGTACAATTAGCTATTCCTGTTTCACGATATTTTATGCAGTCGTAAATTAAGTGAAGTGAATTTATACTTCACTTAATTAAAGTGAATTTATACTTCAATGGACTGCTTTATTACCTTGCTTGTAGAAGTTTGACTCCAAGTTGTTGTCCTCGAAATTTAGGCGCAATGCTTAGACCCAGTGCTGAGATGTACTTGTCCACTTTATAAATGTCTCTGACATCTACCTCTTCCGAAATTTTACCCAGGAACTCGAACAATTGTTTTCCTTTCTTTGACTTAAACGTTTGCTGCGCCAATTACATTACAATTACTAATTAAAATCATTTAAAGATTTTTATTAAATTAATTTATTAAATTTTTTTAATTAATTTATTTTTTCAAGCAAATAGAAATATCATTATTTTTACTTTAAAGAATACGATAAATTCCAAATTCAAAATGCAAATTGACATAGTTAAATGTGTGTTTTTATTTTTCTGCTTTGTACATGAACAAAGGAACGCGGAAAATAATTTTTGTTAAATGATATCATCAGTTGAATAAATTATTACTTTTCTGAACAAAGAAAAAATTCAAAGTATTGTCATACCGAAAATCGTTCTAAAGCATGTTCAATTTCGTCAGTCACTACAAATATAATATTTAACCCGGCGAGCTCCAACAATTCTCCATTTGCGTCTATTGTGTACGCTCCAACGCTGATATTTTGTTTCAACAAATAATTCCATAGCTCGATGAAGTCAGCTTTTGCCAGTGGATCTTCCTTAAGATCTGAAAGTAATTTGATGGTGTTATTAAAAAATGTCCGTTTAGCTCGAAAAGAAAAGAAATGCATAGTTAATTTATCAAAGCAATAAAGAACTGTGTATTGAATTGGACATTATTCTTTTATATGGTTTTATAAAATAACTGGTTGTACCGTACAAGATTTACAAAATGGTTACAGTATATAAGATTTTAGAGTTTATTTACTTCAATTGTTCTGAATAATCAAACCTTCATTTTAATGAAAGAATTAAACAATCAATTTTTACATTGTTAAAATTTAAAAAAAATACACGTAATTAAAATTTTCTACACATTTAAACAATATGACAGTTTCAAAGCAAAAATCACTTTAATATTAATGAATTCTTCTGGTGCCAAATGAAGTAGCAAGAGCAAACGTTAGAAACTGCGATCGAAGTAAAAGGAGCGTGAAATGAATTTTCTCAAATTAACTTGAAAATTATCCCCGACCGACTGATACAGTCTTTAAATTTCTACCCCTCTTTTCTAGCGCTCTTTCATGAATATGATAATTATAAATTATCGCTTCAATAACGTCAAAATTACAAAAAAATCATCAAACCAAAGACGCACAGATAACGCAATTTTGCCCACAATCAATTTAACACGTCGACGAGGAGGGTCCAAACTCGTGGAAGGGAGCATAATTTAAAAAAAGGACTCATAACAGTCCACTCGCTTCCTCCGCAGTCACCGAATAATTCCCGAAATCAATGCGATCTCTCCCCGGCATCCCTTTATCCAGATTTATCTGAGCGTGAAAACGAAAAAAAAAATAAAGAAAAGATGAGAGAACGAAGCAGGAGGGAGGAAGTGGCACGCACTCAGGGATTTGCAGGTGGCTTCCTCGGCGATGAAATAGTCGCACATGTGGGCGACGGCCTCGTCGCGCCTGCTCTCGGGTACGTCTTGAATGGAGAATCGAACTGATCCGGCGGGGGCGCCGGCCCGGCGCTCCACCCCCTCCAGCACCCTCCAGACGTTGAGTGGGCCGTCCGGTCGTTTCCAATCGGGCACGCTTCGCCTGGCAGCGCCTTTATCGGTCATTTCGTCGGTACCCCCGCGCGCGGCTCTCTCCCCCTCGTGTGAAAAAAAAGAGACAACGGGTGGCCGTGCGAGCGGACCCCGCGCCTCACTGCGCACTCTTATTCCGCGGGTCCCTCTTATAAGACCGTCGCCGCCGTCTGACCTGCAACGACAGATGTAAACCTGTTCTTTATACCTTTCTCCTCTTTTTTCGGGAGACGCCGTCGTGTTTATGTTTTCGCTTCGAAGGGGCTCACATTGTTTTGGTGATTCATCTTTTCACTATTCATCTAAATGTGGAGAAGTAAAAATTCGGTTTTAAAATGTTATGTATTTTGTTCGATCAGTTAACAGTCAGTTACTTGTTGCTTAAATAAGTCTTCTGTCGCTTGAGTCACTTTTTCAACACAAATGAGTTTTTTCTCGTTCTCGTCAATAGATTCGTAAGAAAAAAACTGCATAAATACTTGTGTATTGAAGAATGAAGAATGAATAGATTTTTTATAATTATAAGGGTTTTTTAAAAAAAGTCGTGCGAATCACTATAAGTACATGCAACTATATGATCGAATATAACACTTCATCACAATGCATCTCTGAAAGAACGTATGTCAAATTACAGTCTTTGTACTTTTAAAAGCATTGGCTTTAAAATCAACTCTATTTTTACACATAAAAACGACTTGCATATTTTTGCATGAGTAACAAAAAATAGTAATTACATTGTGCAGAATATTTTTTTTTAAATCGTTTTTATTTTCCCCGACAGGAACTTAACAAATTAAGTGTCTTTTCCAATTGTACCGCAGATGGTAAGCTTGAGATGCTTTGCAAATCCATTTAAAAATAATGGAAAAAAACTTCATTGATATCCGATCACACTAATTTTCTTTGACGTGAAATGCAGCTCTTACAAAGTCCGAACGAAAGTGTATACAAGCCGCGTGTACTAATATTCGACTGTTGCCTTGTCGAGATTTGAAACCACCAATTATGCAAATGCACCTGGATCCTGATGTACGGTTGCGATCTCGCGAAGCAGGTTTCGTTTGTTCCTTTATTCTCGAGAGAATATAATTGAAGTCGATCGAGACGAAGATGTAACCAAGATTATTTTTCACAGTCTTCGTCTCGAGTCCAAGAATTTAATATCCCTGTAAAAAAATTAACCGTAAATCGACCAGAATATGCATTTTCTGGCAATTTATGGTTAATTTTTTTTACAGGAATTCTTTTAGAACGTACCTCGTGAATGGCAGCAACGATTGAGAAATCGCATATGCAAAATTTGGGGTGTGATCTGAAATAATTAAATGCGGTTTAGTGCAAATACGCGGAGTAAGTTCGCACTTTTTATTTCGTCGCAAAGGCTCGAGACGAAGTTTCTCAAGACTTTGTGAGAAATAATCCTGGCTCGGTACTGACGTAAATAACTCTCGGACGCACCATTCTGCGGGGATATTACAGTAATTTTAAAGGCGGAACTTTGTAGTCTTCGCTGTCGTAATCTTGTATAGAGTTCATGCCGGTGTACATAGTGGCTTTTAAATGGAAAAAGGAATAATGTGGTAGTAATCCGAGAATATTAAAATATTAATTACCCTTTGAAATCTTATCCTTGTCCATGCATTTTTTTCCTTGAATTTTGTTAAATATGTGCAAAAACTTTTTAGCACTAATAAAAACATATGACAAATTTTTTCCTCAATCACCGCAAACAACGTTATCAACTGATAATACGTACAACTGCTCCTAATCTAAATTGACCCATTAATAAATTAATGTATTTCACATATTATTGCCTGATAAACGCATTTAAATGGTCAATGTAACCACCGAGCAGGGTATAATCAGCCGCCGGTCCACATGAACTTGCCCATGCGCTCTAGATATCATGCACGCTTTATTAACGGCGAAACTAATCCTACACCCGATGAGAGAGCGGTTGAAAGATCCCATTGTTGGGCGCGCTTCGCTCATCAAATAAAATTACGTGCCGCTACGCACGTCTATACTGCAATTTTTATTGCACGCGCTTTTATTGCATGTGTGCGACGCCGTCCAAATTTATTGCATCAACGGGTACTTTTCGGTATAGTTTTATTTGCACAAGACGTTTTTAAAAAAATCTGTTTTTTTGTGCAAAAAAGCATTTGTGATGAAATACTATTTAGAATAAGTTCAGATAAAAAAACGAATCTTTCACAAGAGAAAATTTTGATCATTTCACAATTTCACTGGCTACTTAATAACCAATAAATTAATTTAATTACTATCAGGATATCGTTTCACAAATTCCCCATATTTATTTAAATTTTATTCAAATAAAGTGAGTAAAAATGGAACAAATTTTAAGCAACGTAAATATTTTTTAAAAGCTTGGTATGTGTCCGCGGGTGTAGCATGAAACCTCACACGAAGTGCTCTCGAAATTCGGAAACAATTTCGCGTAAACAATCATTATCGATTTAGGCACCAGCGTATAGATAACTCGCAAAAATTAAGTCCGTAGAGTAATTTCGCGAATCTGATGGAATTCTTTTTACGTGGCTGGTGATGACCAATTCGTGATTTACGGTATCCAAAAAAGTCTCAAGTATCTGTTATCCGAAATTGAAGATGGAATTTTTTATTGCGTTTTGATTGAATATTTTAATAAAAATTGTTGATTTGAAAATTTTAAATAGTAGAAGAGCATCACATTCCATTCAAGTTTAATTAATTAGCATTGAGTTTTTCACAGCTGGTAAACTTATGCGCATCAGTAACGATTATTTGTCTTAAATTTTTGTAGAAGCGTAAGCATTTCAAGCTCCAGTGCGCTAAGAGAATGCGTGGATAATTTTTAAACAAATATCCCGAAAGATTTCTACATCGTTTTAAATGCCACTAACGCGTTTTATCGACTTAAGGTAACTATCCCGAACCATCTTTTTCGTAAGCGAAAAAAAAATACATCATCTTTTCGTCCATCTTTAATCAATTAATTTATTTAGAAATTGCGGCACTAGATATTCAAGGTTAGTATATGGAAATAAACAAACTTTTTAAAAAAACATTCGGCGATATCCGCGCACCACGAGGAGCAATTAAAATTCTTAACAAGCTGCTTCACCACTTGCTTAGATTATAAGTATTCATTATAATAAAGGTACCATAAATCTCACTCTTTCACTTGCTCGCTCCCATAAAAATTCAGCTTACTCGCAGAGGCGCTCGACTTATTCGATCTCTCTCTCGCTTGATATTGAATGCCTAGGCTCCGCAATAATATGCCAATGTTAGCCCTACTTGAATAGCACTACATTTTTATGCTTGGTTTGAAAAATAAGACGTAACCGTACAGAACTAGTTTTTTTTATATTTTATGGTTAAATGAAAATTTTGCAATTTAGTCGTAATAAAGCAAACATGTTTTATTGAGAACAGTAGGTAAACTGCTCTCAATATAGCGTACTTTATTTTAATGTTCAAATTCCGAGAACATTACAACATTAAAATGAATTCTGTGAAGCTGCAAGTGCAGGTTTATTAATTTAAAAGATACAAAGTTATTGTGAACTTTCAAAAGCGATTTACTTCTATAGATTTTTATCTATATTTTTTTAAATATATTATTAATAATTTGTAATATTTCAATATCATTTAAAAAAAAATCAATGTTCAAATTCGGTGATTTAGAATTTAAGTGCTTTTACTTTGAGAAAAAGTTTTTCTATTGAAAAATTAAACGAGTGTCCAATACTCTAGACTATTATCGTTAAAAATTTTCTCTGCAAGAGGAGTTGTCTTACAGAAGCCACATCATTCCTGTGTGGTACAAAATTGCATTGTTCTGACCAATATCTGCGTCATAATAGTGCACCCACTTTATCAAACACCCTACTCTAATCTAACTCATTGCCGTGCATCACTTTAAATATTGAAACATTTTATAAATTATTAACACTTGACCTTAAACGTGCACCTAATCAAGTTGCAGTTCTAGTGCACCGAGGCAGATTATCAGACGCTCTCTCGTTAAAAAAAATTGAGTTCACGAATTGATATACCTTGAGTTTAAAATCTAGATCAAACGCTACAGCAGAAACCACTGGAATGCAAACATTTTTTTCGAATTCTCCGTTTAGTAAAATAAACGCACTTGCATCGATTTATGAGAAGGATGCTGCGCCGTTTTCAACGAATTTTAATGGTCCAACAATCATTGAAAAGGTATATACGGTTAAATAAACAAGTAATTTATTTTCTTTGGTATTCAATCTAAAATGTCGTTGATGTGGTTCAAATATTCGGCGCAAATATTGTGAAATTGACGCGTGCATTTAATTCGTTAAAAAACGCGAACACTGATATCTTTTGATTCTTGACTAAATCGATTGAAAATTGTTTAAAAAAAAAAAAAACAATATTTTAAGTGGCGGTAGTTAAACATTCATTTTTACACATGACGCCTCTTAAATTGGAATTTTTTAAATTCAGACATGAATTGAAAGTGCATTTCTATTACAAATGAGCCTTAGAAAATGAATTGCACAATTCAGTTAAAAATTATACGAATATAAGGTAGCCAATTGAAATGCATTGTCTGCAGCTATAAAGTGTAAATTACAAATAATTAAAATGTCTACATGCGTCTAAAAAAACGTTTAAAAAATACTTTTATTATTCCAATTTACGTTACCGCTAATCTTACTGTACTGGCCAAAACTTTGTAATTGACATTCATGCAATAATATCGAAGCTGATATGCACTCAAGGCGAATATCAGCTTCCATTAAATGTCATAACATTGATTCACCGTTAAATCAATAGTTGACTACGAAGATTGCAATCCAAATGTGTGTAGCCACACAATTAATCAAAATCAAAGGCCGCGCGTCCGCGCATTCACTCACGATGCAAATAAATATTTTCCATCCGCAAAACAGTAAAAACCGAAGGAAGTCTTACCCGTCGGCGCGCCGAGTACCAGCGAAATTTTTCGAAGCGGACGAGGCGCGTTTAACAAGACAGCGACGGCGAAAAAATGGAGAACGGATGCTTTTTTACACTCACCGGATTATCAGGTGACAGGCATGGAGCGACCGCAACAAGTGGTCTTCGATCTGTATCTAACAACGCGGCGCACACGACCGTTATGCTGACACGTTATCTTTTCTGTCCTCCTCCCCACCCTCCCCCGCTGTCCCTCCTTCGACACACGAGCGCCGGAGCATCGGTCAGCGTGTGAGGATCGCTGTGAAAACAGTCAAAATCAACGGCGCTGCTTCCCTCTGATGGAACGCACCGACGATCCGGAAAATAATCCGAAGGATAAGTGAATTACTTTTTAGCGCGTATTACGGGTCAAAGATTTTTTTAGTGTAGAAAATGTTTAGTAGGTATTTTTGTGAATTGATGATAATTATAAATTGTAGTTTTTTCATAAAATGAATGTAGATTGCGATAAATTTTATATGTATCCGTTTATCGCGACTAAAACGAATTTTTCATTCATTTAAAGTTAAATTTTTTAGCTATGTAGGTTGTATACCTTTGAACCTACTTTTTTGCGTTAATTAACATCGCTATTTTTGCGTTTTCCACAGAGAACATTTGAAGGTTTAATTCCAAAACAAACTAATCATATTCTAATGAAGAATAAAAAACAAATCTTTAAACATTAATCAATTATTTTCTAGTTTTTTAATTATTTTATGATTTGCTATTAAATTATTACTTTATTAATCATTTTTAATTTATTATTATACTTTATTTTTATGAAATTTCTACTAGCTTTTCTCTTGAAACTCGTCAGCCGACTTTTCGACGTACCCATTTAAAAAAATGTCAAACCTACCTGTACAACCCTTCCTTTGCCTCGCTTTCAGTTATGTGTCACAGCATCCCGTATTACAGGTACGTGCAATCGTTAGCGACAACCATAGAGGCTGCAGACAAAATCGAAGCTGCTCGTCTCTATGCTCTCTGCTTGCAACTGTCAACAGAGACCCGGCGACGCTTTACGTAATGACGTCGCTACGCAGACTAATCGCGGATACTCATAGTCGGCTCACGTATCCGCGTATTTGTATTGTAATAAAGCACGAAATCCGTTGAGGAGTTTGCACACTCACGCAGTTCAATGCGCCAGATTTCGACAAAGCAACAATAACGAAGGTATTGTATTGAAATTACACTTCGATTATCGTTAATCAGTCGATTTAATCGTTGCAAGTTCCCAGGTTTTTTTTATGATTGTCATTTAAAATTGATTAAGCATATCAACTATTAAGGAAGCTCTAAAAAACTTAATGTAGATCTACTAAGCAATGTTAAAAAATAAACGCAATGAAAAAATAATGTATTTACTATGATTTTTTTAGATCTAGAGGTAATTTACGCATAAAAGAAAAGACAAATTATATTTAGCATATATTTACATGGTAATTATTTAAATATATAGTAGTGATATCTTTAATACAATTCACATCACACTCAATCTCAAAATGTGCACTTACATAATGAGATTTAATGAAAGTCAAAATATTTTTAACACATTACAAATTAGTATTCATTTAAAAAGCTTTATCAGTTATATATAGTAAGAAAAAACACTTCTTAATTAATTATTAAAATAATGTACATTCAAGTTTTTTTAATACTATTTAAAGTACTAACCCTACTTCATTTCTATTAAAGTAAACGTGATAAATAATATTTTAAAAATACAATTGTCCAGTCACTAATTCAAGATTACAGATTTATCATAAATTCTTCAAAATCAAATCGTCAAAATTCATTTTTTTAAATTAAATCATCTTTCCATGTACATTTTCGCATAAAATAAAAATTACTGTAGATGAAAAAAGTACTATAGTAAAATAGTTAATTAATATCAGTGCATAAAAATGTGACCAATTATGCAACAGTCAAGCGTATAAAAGTACATATTT
>UXGC01001322.1:0-26225 GCA_900480045.1 Eurytoma adleriae
AAGGATTCATACTTTCATTACTAGTTGTTGCGTCAATGGTCAATAGTAAGTATAATATTTGTTACTATATTAAAATTTAAATTTTTTGTTAATTTAACAAAAATTTAACTAACTTATTCTATTTAAAGAAAAAAGTTAGTAAATTAAAATTTTATTAACTTTTTGCTACAAATAGAATTTTAACAACGTCTACATTTTACTCCAGGAATTTTTACGATATTCATGTGTAAAATTTATTGAATTTCATGGAAATGTCATTTATTCATTTAACAAAATACTGTTTAAAAACAACTGTTTTTTTTTCAATTTAAGCATTTCAAAATTTAAGAAACTATGCAAATTTACAATAAGTTAATCATTTATTTGTGATTTTTAATCTCGTTACAGTGATCAGCGCCACTTTATCACCGGGC
Organism: Eurytoma adleriae; assembly: GCA_900480045.1. NCBI lineage: Eukaryota > Metazoa > Arthropoda > Insecta > Hymenoptera > Eurytomidae > Eurytoma > Eurytoma adleriae. The sequence continues at coordinate 414 of UXGC01001322.1, forward strand.
ACTATAGCAAGTATCGGTGGGAAGAAAAAGTGAACCGTGTAATACCATAATAAATGTTAATGTACAGAAAAGTAATGTAACATTTTCAATTAATAAATTTTAACAGCAACAATATATTTGCTTTTCTTTTTATACTCCGGACTTCATTCAGTAAACAGTAAAAATTTAACGTTAAGTCGAGAATTTTCCATCCAACTAATTTACTCTCAATTTACAGTCAAATTATACTCCCCTGTTGAAAATATCCAGCTGGATTTTCCAGGGGTTCGGGTGGTTTTCCAGGTGAATTTTGGCTACGTGGATTTTGCAGGTGGAATAAATTTTTTTTCCACATGGATTTTGCAGGTGGATTTTGAAGCAATCTACATGGTTTTTCGAACTGGTTATCCAGCAGGAAAATCCACGTGGATATGGCCAAAATCCACCTGGAAAATCCAGCTGGATATTTTAAACAGGGTTTACACTTAACAACATTTGAATTAATTTAACGCGCTTAAAAAACCCGCGTGACGTTGCGATTGTACACTACGTATAAGATGTATACTACACTGCTATGCGTTAAATTTGAAGAAAAGAAACATCTGTGTCGATTATTTATCGATATTCTATCTGACCGATTCATGCAGTACCGATTGTCAATTTGTCATTCGAAAGGACTTTTAGATTTTGAGTGCTTTTATTCGGAAAAAGTAAGCCTTTAAGAACGCAGCGCAAAATAATCTTTACGGGGATGATCTTCAATGTAGTTACTCTCACATTCGTTTGCGTTGTTTTTGCACGTAGCTTGCATTTCTATGGTAACTTTTTGGCCAATTCGGCCAGGTGAAAGAAAAGGGACCTTTCAGAGTATCGCGGTCCATGGTTATCTCGATTTTCACATAAAGTGTTATGTCGACCTTTTGCTGGGAAGCCAAACATATAATTTTAGATTTTCAGAGTTCTCAAAATTTCCACCTAGTTCCACAATTCAACAAATTTTTCTGAAAGAAAAAAAATAACGGAAAAATAAATTATAGTTTACACTTTGGGCATTACTGCGAAGCTTAGGTATAATATTGCTAATATAGTTGAAAATTGCAATTATATTTTATTAAGAAGAGGTTGTGATAAATAAAAATAAATCAATGTTACGTAGACATTTATTAATATAATCTAGCAGCAATAAATACAGTTGAAAACATGTACATAATACAATATGTATATGAATTGACAAACAAGTTTCTTTACTTTTCATACAAGACTTGATCAACTTTTCTTGCACTTAACAATTGTTAATATTTAAAACGATTTCCTATAAGCACAAACGTTCAGTTGATTAACTGATTAAAATTTATTACATTTAATAAAAAATAACTGAAATACAATTTCATGAGAAAAATAACGGACAAATGTATTTTGCATTGCAAAAGCAAAGAAATATTCAATATAAATACATAAAAAATAATAAAATAAAAAGAATCTGTACAATTAACTAGTGGAATGACTTCGCAGATCGAATCATTTGTAGATCGTAGCTTATATCAAACCTCATTTACATTTCCCACTAAGACAGACAATCTACAAAATTTTTTCGTATTTCAAGAATTGACACGGTATATAAGGCTTAAAAAAATAATTCTTTGGGTGGCAAAAATGCTTGAGTCTGATTTAATCTAGACAATCATTCTGAGGCTAAGTAGATAATCTTTAACATTCACATCGTCCTGTTTCTAAAGTAATTAAATAAATATAACAAACTAACAGGTTTATTTTATACATCACCAAAAAACTATGGAAGCTACGTATCGTTTCATTCTAATACTTTAAAATATGTATATCTTTTTCGTCCTCATGTTTCTCTTTTGTCACAGCTTGTAGTTTATTGCCAAGAACTGAGCCAAACAATCTTATACTTCATAAATCATCTAACAATTTGAAAAAAATATAATAAAAAAATGTAATTACAAACTCATCGTTAAAAATAAATTATTGGCTCAAAATGTACCTCTAAATCTAGTCTAAATGTGCATTTAGTAGTAGTCAATCGTGTTTACAGTAATCAACGCTGTACATATAAGTTATCCTTATTATTTATACAGGAGATCTAGACTTCTTTTCAGGACTTGATCAACAAGTAAACTTTTCTTTTAGTTAAGAAAGTTAAGTTAGAACAACTCATCAGCGAAACAAACCAAGGAGGCGCGTGACGATCCTCCGAGAATAAAACAAACTCACTTTTCAATTATGCTTGGTCAACTGCCAAAATCAGACTTAGTAATAATAACTATTTAGTCTATTATTTAATTATAAGTTCATATGGATGCACCTGTTAAGATTGTATCGCGGTTTGCCGATTATTTTCATTTCAAGCCAAGTTATCGCCTAATTTATTTTCTAAGCAATGTAATCACACTAGCTAGTAATAGACTCGAGTGTGCTAAACGAATATTAAATGAAACACTAGAGAGAGACAGTTGTAAGTACAATTTACTCGAGGCCGCCTTCCTCCTCCAGTTTTGAGAGGAATTTGATCACTCGATAATTCGGTTCCACCTGCCTTGTCATGTCTATCAAACCTAGAAGCTTCTTGATTCCAATGAAGACTCTGAAACATACAAATAGCAATTTATTTATTTTTCTATCTAAAAGATCTCTTAAAAAGAGTAATTTGTAAATTTACTGGCAACATTTTCATCTTTTACTACATGTAATAACAAATGATTCAATACTGGGAGTTAAAAGCAGTCAAGTGTACCAAATTAATAGTATTCTTTCATATCACTAAAAGTCTAAAATCTATATATTTATATCGGTAAATTCTTATTACGTTAAAGCGTTCACATCATAAAAGAATAAAACTTTAATGATGTATTACGAAAAGTAAAGGCGTCAATTCCTTAACATTAAAATGATATGTAGGGAGTGATGACATATCAGCAAACCGAAATTTTTAAAGCTTTCCACTATTTAAGCTTCTATATTCTAGTTAAAAGTAATTTTAATTGTTCGTTACTTGAAATTTTGCCTTTGCACATTAGCCTTTCGATTAGGAAAAACCCAGTTCCTGCATGTGCGTTTCATGAAATGAAGCGCAAATCGTTTACAGTCATTTAACATAATTTTCTCATAATATAATTTCGGAAAGTTCAAATAAAATTTTTCCTACTGAGTAACAAAAAAAAAGGCTGTATATATAAAGTATCGTTTAAATAACCGAAAAAGCACTAAACTTTAATAAGCATGAACAGTGAATATAAATATTGTGATTTTCATGAAAATCGTACCGTTTGCCTTGTAGTTTCGCGTGCAGCGATGACATTTCCTCTTTCGAAAACAGTTCAACTTCTTCCAATACTGACAACAAATGATCGGGTGTTGACAAATTGGGAACGTGAAGAGTAGTACTAAATGCCGTTATCAATTCCATGTCTTCTAAAACTTGTCTGTAATGAAAAATCAAAATTAGATTTAAAATTTTGGTGTACATACAAACTTTACAAAAATTAAAATTTTTATAAATGAAAACTATACCTGCGACTAGTAGTGCAGAGAATTAACAGTTTTCGGCCACGTGGTGGTAATTTCTTGAGCAAAACTAAAAGTGCCTGAAGCGTCAAATTCGAGTATCGTGGCCCAATTGGACCATAATCCAGAAGACGTTCAATATTATCTACAACAATACAGCTAAGCTGTGAACGGTAGGCATCGTCGAATATCTGAAAAAATAAATTTGGTAGTTGCATTTAATTTATTCAAAGATACATTAGCGCTCCTATTTAAAAAAATCAATAAGAATGTACCTTTCGAATAGATAAGCATTTGGCAGATTCGGTGTAGCCAACCATATCCTCGGGTGTGCACACCTTGACGAAGGGGAAGTCGGAGTTCTTGGCAATTTGAGCAGCAAGGGCTGTTTTGCCAGCGTTGGGTGGTCCCTCCAGAAGAATCGATACAAGGCCTGAACCTTCCGCTGAGCGAGCCTCCTGGATGTACAGGTTGCCGTCTGCCAAGATATCCGCCACCGGTTTGCCCCAGTTGATGATACCCCGCGTAAGTAAGTGTTCCAATGCCTCTGCGCTTGTACCAAAAGCCTTTAAAAGAATTTTTATATACATTATTTTCCTTTCAAATTCGATTCAGCTCGGTCTACTATCTATTTTGATAATTAATTAAAAAAAGATCAGTTATTATCGTAAATAAATTTACCGGTTTGATATCGTTTTCTAATGCATGGAGGAAGTCGGTTCTAGAAACCATTAATTTTTCCATAGCGGCAGGATCAACCTCAACTTTGCTTGATGCCTTAATTAACCTGTTCATAGCTGTACTCTGAGCAGCTCTGACTAGACCTTCAAGTTCAGCACCGCTGAAATTTTTTGTTAAAATTGCAAGTTCTTTCAAATCTACGTCTGGATGAATCTTTTTGTAGTCCCGCATTCTAGTTGTATGAATGTTCAGAATTTGATGCCTGCCATGCTCATCGGGAAGACTGATTTCCATTTGTACCTATTAAAAAAAAAACCAAATTTATTAATATTACAACAATAAACAATAAATTTTTATCAATTAATTGATTCAGAAATTACCTCTAATCTACCAGGTCGCAATAAAGCTTCGTCAATCATGTCGCGCCTGTTGGTCATTCCAATGACTAAAATATTATTCAACTGTTCAACACCGTCAATCTTGGCGAGCAACTGATTTACAACGGTGTCGTGAACTCCAGTAGCACCAGCTACACTTCCTCTCGCCTTGCAAATAGCATCTATCTCATCAAAGATAATTATGTGCAGTCCACTGTTAGGTCCAAGCTATAAAAACAAAAATTATTATAAGTCGGCTGTATCATAGCGGTTATTTTTTAGTTAAAGAAAAAAGGCAATAAAACTTACTCTCTTTTCTTCCTCTTCAGCATCAGCGAACAGTCTCCTAATGTTAGCTTCACTCTCACCTACATACTTATCTAAGATCTGAGGTCCATTAACAATTTTTGGCTCTCTTGCATTCAACATATTTCCAATTTGCCTGGCCATGAGTGTTTTACCTGTACCAGGAGGACCATAAAGCAAGATACCCTTTACGTGTTTACAGCCAAGTTGAATAACCACTTCTGGTGGAAATACTCGAGAGGCAAAAGCTCTTCTGAATATTGCACTAAATTCTTTGTCCAAACCACCAATTCCCATTTTGTTAAAATCCCAATCAGGATTAATGATGGATTGACGCACGATTTTACCCTGCTTGGTTCCAGTCAGATTCAAAGATGAGTTTGGAGCTTTCTCAAACTGAATAGCTGTATCCCCTAGACATCGACCCATTCTTGTAGGTCTAGGCTTTGAATCCTGACCAGACTTGATCGCTTGAATATCTGCAGCTTCTAAGCTTTTCACTACCAAACCAAGCATCTTTTTCTCTTGAAATTGAAATGCTAACTGTTGACCTACAGTAAATGCTTGTCCAGCGAATTGCATGAGGAAGTCTTTGGCCATTAGCTCAGTGTCATATGGTTCTAGCGTTGTTCTGCAAAAATTAAAAAGTTGTTAAGAATTAAGAATACGATTATTAACGTGTATAAAAAGATTATGATCTAAACTTTTAATGATCGTCTTTTTTATAAAGATGATGTAATTTATGTAGATTATTGACGATTTATGAGTCATTCTAATTTTATCGCGGCACGGTTGAGGTGCGTAAAGAATCGTAAGCTTCTATACTTTCTAAACCTAGTTTTACTTTCCAAACTATTGTATAAAATAATGAGGTTTCAAACTAATCTCTAGTTTATGAACTTCGTTTCACTTTCTAAACTCTTGCATAAATGATTTCCCTTATCTTAAAATTTGAACAAACTTATGCAAAGTGCATAAAAGTCAGGCGTGATTTTTTAAGTTTCTTGATTTGTAAAATAATTGAGCTTTGTGAATCTGCTTAATTGTAATTGTATGATAAAATTATTATAAATAAAAAATTGTAAAACAATTAAAAACTTACTCAACTCATTAATGAATACCTGAGATATTTAAATAAATAATCTTAAAATTTGTTTAAAAAATATATTAAAAATTTAAAGAAAACCTACGATTTCTTTTGCAGGAAGTCAACTTCTAGAACTATGTTGGAAAGAAATTCAGAAGTAGATGTGGGATCGAAGTAGTAGGGCTTGACCTCGATCTCCTGATTGAGGGACAAGGTCGCCCATTTTCTTTGGGGCAAGCTGAAGCCCACTGCACCCCTTTCCATTTTCGGACATGACTTGATGGAAAATACAAAGTGCTGGTTTGGCCCAGTCGATACTTCGATATGTCTGTGAAAAATAAAATATATAAAATTAATTTGACGAACAGCATAAATTTATCTATTTTTATCATTTAATAAGTAAATTTCTAATATAAAGTATAATAATAATATTATATTGCAAATAATGACCCATTATTAATAATTTTTTCTTTCAATTACAATTTAATTACAAATATTTTTTTTAATTTTCTATATACATTATATTTACCAGTAATTATTTCATAGATTAATTAATTTTAAAATAAAATAAAATATCATAAAAATATATTGCAATCAATGACATATCAAATCATAATACATTTTACAATTAAAAACTTATTCAACTAATTAATGACGAAGCAACTATAAAAAGACATATAAAAAAAGTATATTTTTTTTAATTCTAGAACAGGAATAACTCCATTCTCTTCAGGTGAAAAAGTTTGTTCTTTTTAATTCCTAGATTATTTTTAAGTTACTATCTCCTCTAACAGGTGCAAATTGCAAAATAGGTGTAAGTATAATTGAAAGGCACTTTTTTCCAGTACCTTTTTATAGTTGCTCCAAAGCGCATTAAAGAACATTATTATTGTTGTAAATTAAAAGATCATAATCCAAACTTTAAATTTCTGTCTCTCCGATAAAAATGATGCAATTTTCATAAATCATTGGCAACTCGAAAATATCAAACTTATCAATTTAATTTCGCCTGAAAACTTATTGATTTATCTGGCACCGCCGTTTAACGACTTTTCAGCGAGCTGTCATGAAACCTCAAAAGAATCCGCGCGCAAATCAATACATTTCCATAAAGACACGCCGAGAGCACGCGAGCGAAAGTGAAAGTGTGTCCATATGACAACTCGGGAAAGCGGGCGCGCTACTCACTTGACATCTTCGGGGAAGTCAGCTTTGTTGACAATGGCAAAGTTGGTGACACTAAGCTCGTCGGTGGTACACTTCACCGCTCTCATACGCTGTGGAGTGAAAAAAACATCGTGAGATAAGCGGACGCGTATACGCGGGACGATCGATTCACACACGGGAGGGAGGAGGAGGGGACTGGGCTAAACAGCCACGGCGAAAAGGAGGCTAGGGGCTCAATAATACAAGGAGGCCTATCGACGCGCGATCCCATTTCGGCGCGACCTTCGGCCACGCCAGCGGCAGCGGAGTATAAAAAAGCCTCGCGTTCGTCGACGTCGAGACTCGAGCGACGAGAAGAGACGAGAGGAGAGGATGAGTTGCTCGGAGGGGGACATACGGTAGGGACTCACCATGACTGCCGTGTCGTGCTAGCAGAATCCTCGGGAATACTGAGTGCCCGTACGGCCCCTGTGCGATGTAGAACCTGCAATGCAGGAGCAGAGTAGTGGACTGTGCGCGGCGGCGGCGCTGCCGTCTCCGTCGTTGCACACACGTACAAAGTGGCGCGCGGGCGCGACGAGTGCGACACACCCACACGCGCGGGCTGCAGCTGCGCAAACCACCCGCGAGTGGACGGCTCTCACCTTCACCTCTTAATACCCACGCGAATCTCGACGATTGAGTCGCACTTGTAAGGGATGGATTATTTCGGAGAGCCGATGGATCGGCAAGATTGCTGCTGGAGTGATGGATTAATGAGGCAATAAAGCGAAGGACGCACGTATTTTTCTTTTTTATTTTTTTTTTTAAGGAGAGTTGGAATTTTAGGGAATTTATTCAAGTTTGGAAGTTAGTCAAAGCTCAGGTTTGTTAGGATGTTATTGATCTTAAACGATTTGGAGCTTTACCTTTTAATCTTGAGTTAATCTGATAAGGCGGCAGATGTGGCAATCATCGTTTTGTGAAGTGTGACCTGATTTAATTCATTTTTCAATTTGTCAATTTTAATTTCAATTTTTTTGCTGACTGGCATTCTGGCATAACGACGTTATCTTCATTTTATTTATTTTTAAATGGACTTTAATATCGTTTTTTACACCTTATACATATTGATTATTTTTTAGCAAAGTGCATATTTAGCAAATATGTGACTGTAACGACTTTCCTGGTGGAAAAATATTTCTGCAGAATTTTCGAAAGTAATAAAAATTAAAAAAATATTTATTCCTGTTATATTTCCGCAGAAATTATGAAAATTTAAACAAAAATAAACAGAAATAAAATTATTAAGTTTTTAAACATTTTTCAATGAAAATGTGCTTTTTCATATTCCAAACTATGTCGGAAACCAATAATTCACCATAGGCTACTATTATCTAATTGACAAATAAAACTAATTCTGTGGTTTTCCTTCAAAAGGTCATAACTTCACCTTTTATGACTTTTACATATTTGAGTTTTTTTCAATCATTTTTCCGGGTTAGTCATTTACGTGAATTTAAGGAGAATTTATTTCTTTGTTTTCCTTAAATCGTCGTATTTTATACGCAGTTTATGGATGTACTCTATGAAATTTATCTTTTAAAACAAACTTGGAGTTATGCCCTTTTTTCCAGAAACTTGGAGTTCCTCCCTTTGCACATAGCTGGCAATATTTTTTGTAACATTTTGGGCAATTTTGCTTATGTCAAGCATGTCCCTTTAAAGATTCGCGGCCCGCATGCTTATCTCGCAATTTTCACAAAAAGTGGAGTTATGCCCTTTTGTCGGGAAACTACAGAATTAAAATCTAATAAAAAACTAGCCTCTAATTAAAAATAATCATCTAACAAAACAATAGCTGAAAAATAAAAAGTTTGTCACTAACGAGTCGACGTCGTTTTACGTGAATCCGAAAAAAATCTTTGAAAAGTTGAATTAAAGATTGTATTTATTATATACAGTTACACATACTGACATACTTCATAAATGTTAAAATGAAACTCTAATTAAATGACTACACATGTCGAAAATATAAGAAAATATAATAAAACGCAGTTAAATCGTCTTTCCCAAAAATCCTGCATCGATTCATAATAGAATTAATTTGTTTTTTAAAAGAATTTTTTAAAATAATGAATTTTAAAAGTAATTACTATAAAATAAAAAGAATAACTATTTATTTTTCAATATATAGATAAATTATTATACTATACATTTTTTTGTAGTAATTATAAACTTTAAATTTTTTTAATTTAAATTGTTTTAATTTTTAGTCATATAAGAGAGGAATCGTATATTCTAATCAGCTTTTATCTAAGTTCTACACTCACTTTTATGTCGCAGTAATGGTATCTTTTTTATTTTCAGGCTTTATATTTAACTATACAAATAAAAGCTTTTTGTACTTCAGTATTTCATATTAACCCTCCACTGCGCAATTGACGCGGTATATATATATATAATGGAAAGCATGTATAGATTTACGGACAGATATATCTCGTCCTACTGCGCAGGAGGGTTAAAATAAATACCTTGGTGAAAATAATTTTTGTTCGAAAATGTTCAGAAACGTTCAAAAGTGTTTAAAAACCATTCATTTCACCATATCCATTTTTAAACAGACTTAATCGTTTTTAAACAAAAATGAACATTTTTACTTCTTAATAAGTGTTTGATGAAATTGGAACATTTTTGAACAGAATTAAATAGTTTTAAACAGAAATAAACATTTTTAAACAAAAAAAAATATTTTCCTATTATGATGTACTTAATCAAAACAGAAATTTCAAAATGTTCATTTTTATATTTAAAAACGTTATTTTTGTTAAAAAATGTTTAAAATTACGTAGCGACACGGATGATTTTTAAACACTTGTAAACACTTTTAAACATTTTTAAACATGTTTAAACAAAAAATTTTTCCACCCTCTTTTTAACAAATAACTTTTTAATAAAGTAAATTCTCCCGCCACATATACGTTAATTACTACAATAAATAAAAACTAATATAACGTACAATGATTTCTACGAGATGGGGAGCCAACAAACAAAAATACTCAAACCCCGAAAAAATCAAACTTGAAATTTTGCAAGCAAGCAAGCTTTTCAAATCTCCGCAAGGATATTTCGCGCAGACACTCGCCCGCATGCAGGGCGCGCAACCTGCCATGCAGAGCTATAGACATATATTCTGTCTCTCTCTCGTGAAACTCAAGCGGGGGTGGGGGAGCGCATACACTTCCCGCAGCGCGCTGTCGTCAGTCCAGTTCGAACGCTCGTAGGGTGAACATCGAGCAGGTGCGAGCACACACGTTGGCTCGCCTTCATTTTTGCAATAATTGCATTGCAATAATCAATAATTAACCGCTCCGTTACTCTCTTGGGGCACTAAAATTTTAAAATACGTACTTACGTGCAGGTTATGGTCGGTGGACAGGCATACTGTAGGCTCGCGCCGAGCCGGTCGTTGTAGGTAGTTCTAAAAAGTGACGGTGGCGTCGGGGCGATCGAAAAATACCAAAATAGCCAGCCACTAGAGCCACGAGATACTGTGTTTTCACTGGCGGAGCTGCGCGCACCTCGCTGCAGCCTGTGCTGTTGACGTTTTGAAAATGTTCTTGATTTTCGAGTTTATTTTATTTTGAGTAAAAGTACGTTGAACAGCGGTACTTTTTTATGAGGAGTTAATGCTTCTTTTACATTTAAGCGAAAAATGCATATGAGTTTAAGTATTTTTGTATTTTAACTTGGTGTTTACTTTTACTTTCAGAGCTGTTTTGTGAATGATAAATTCAACAAAACGTATTCGAGATGGAGAGAGGAAAGAGTGGAACCGGTAGAGGTTCCAAAAATAAAATTGCACCTCATCCGTCTGACTTCATTGCGCTTGGATCAAAAGGCTCCAGAGATGTGCCCGATCCTAAAAGACCTGGTGTTAGTCTTACTAAACCAGGTGCGAGCTCATCGAGTTCAGGTATTATTTGTTACTTGTGGAATATAAATTTATGAAGAAAATATTCGGTTGCTTAATTCTGTACGTATTACAGGTAATGACAGGAAAAAGGAAGGTTCTTTATTGCCGTCAATGATTCCTGCAAAGAAACCAAAATTAGCAACTCATCAAGCAGTGGCAGCTCCAAGACCAACCGTTAGTTATACAGAAAGTTGGGAAGTTGTAGCTACAGACTGTGATCCTGCAGATTTAGTACCTATGGTATTAGAAGCAAATGATAGTGACGATGGAGAAAAACTAATAGGTCTTGTTTGTGGAGCTATAAAGACACTGAAGAATTGCAGATGGAAGCCAGATTATGTGGTTTGCATGGGTCTTTTGTATTTAGTAAAAATTCGACCTTCTATTTTTTCTCACCATCTTATATCTCATGCTCTGGCCTCACTTTTGAAACGAGATCAATCACATGCATTCAAAAATAAAGGCAATCCAATGGTGGCTGTATTAGTAGCTAATTTGTTGATGAGAGGTTTTCATGATAAGAAAGAGTGGCCTGATGTTTTTATTAAGGTTAGTTTATTAATTCCAATATTAAATAATTACTTCCTTCAGTAGAAATAAACATAAAATTTTTTCAGGCTTACATTGAAGATGCTTTAGGCGAAAGAATATGGGTGGACAATGAGGAATGTAAAGGTTTTGTGGATAATATACTGACAGGTTTTAATACAAGAACACCTCCAAAGAGTGTCTTACAGCCAGAACTGTCCGTTATGACTCCCAGAGACTGCAACAGTCCTTCAACGTTATTAGAAGATGAGGACATTGGAGCTTCGTTGCTACAAATTGCAGGTGACAAAGATAAAATAGACTTGCCCGTGCTACCAAGGTATGCCCACTGTCTCGAATTGGTGGAGACCATTGTCTTAGACGTTGTAAAGGAGCAACTAAATCGCCGCCAGCCAGAGACAATAACTCGAAACTTCCTTAAACTACTGTCCTCGGCATGCGGTTTTGTAGAGATAAGAAACATCGCAGTGCCAAGGCTAGAAATGTGGCTGCACAATCCTAAATTAATGCGACCAGCGCAAGAATTGCTCAGTTATATCTGCTACAACTGTACTTCGCACACGCAACGCGATGTCGAGGTCATTAGTCAACTGGTAAAGATGCGCCTGAAAACTAAGGCCGTAATAAATTTGTACCTGAACGGCGTGAAGGAGCTAATCGGCCTGCATCCGGAGAATCTCTCGACCATTCTGAAGCACACGATCTACAACGAGCTGTCGAACGCCCGCAACCCCAACAACATGCCAATGATCGCGGTGATGTTCCAGACGTCTCCGGAAGAGTCAGCCAAGCTGCTGGGTGAGATATTCCAAGACTTGCTGCTGAACCGAGAGGACTATCTGCGGCCACTCCGGGCGTTGCTGCGCGAAATCGTACGCGTCTGCCGGCACGACATCAACCTGACGATCCTCGCACGCACGCTCATGACCGCCCGCATGGACATCGTCCAGCAGCTCGCCGCTTTCGAATTCAAGGAGCGAATGTTCACCTCCGTCGTGGACCTGCTCTGCCTCTGCTTGTTCCTGGGAATCAGTCCGCAGGTGAAGGAGGCCGCTGTGCTCATCCAGCGTGGCGATAAAAAAGAGGACAACGTTTCCCTGATCAGGCACTTCCAGAAGCTCGTCGCGACCATCCAATACGAGACGATCTCGTGGCTGCAGAGCTCCGCGGCTCAGATCTACAGCGTCGGCAAGATGGAGCTCTTGCACGCTCTGCAGAAGATCATGATCCTGGATCCACCGGAGCAGTACTACAAGCCCGACAATTTCCCACCGGAATCCGATCGAGGTTTCTACATGAGATTAGTATCCGAAGTGCCTTTGCTGGAGAGTACTTTGATTAAACTAATTGTAGTTGGATTTTCTAGGGTAAGATATTTTTATCAGCAGCTCACGTACTCTAAAAATATTTTAAGAAAATTTGCTATAAAGGTTTAAAAGTAGGGAGGCATACTTTAAACATAAAGAAAACTACTACAAATTTTGTAAAAAATAGTTTATATACTAAAAATTGTTGTTACGTTATTATTGTAGCAAATTTTGCTATACAGATATTAATTCATTATTTTTTATAACATATAAAAATAGGGATCTTTTAATGAATTGATTAATTAATTTTTTAAACTTGATTTCTTCAGGAAAATGGTATAACTCATTCAGAGATGATGGAAGTGTCTGACCAACTAATTCGAAGAGCAGCAATGAGTTCATCAGAGATTTTTCCACTACTGCAAATTGAAAACGTAGATATTATTGAACTTATTTTCAACCTCTGCGCATATCAACCTCCACCTAACATAAACATTCCTGCGGGCTACATACCACCAATATTAGCCATCTCTAACTTATATTGGAAAGGCTGGATCATGTTATTGACGTTAGCAGCACACAATCCATCATCTATCGGTGCATTAGCTTGGGATCGATATCCTATTTTAAGGGTACTGATGGAAATGTGCATCACAAAGTAAGTTTAAAATTTTCAGATAAAAGTATTTCTTGGTCCAATATAACTCATTCAAATTATCTTACAGTCACTTCTCCTATCCACCGCCTACGATGGCACTGCCAGAGGTTGTAGAGGAGGAGAGAGCAAAAGAACTGCGTCTAGAGGCTTTGGAAAAGCAGCAGATTTTGCAGTACGAGTCGTACTTGGCGGCGGCGTCCACGCGCGTCCAGATATCCGAGCAGAACAGTCATCTGTTGACCCAACTGATCACGATGGACCCGACGGGCATAGCGCGGCGGCCGCCTCAGCTGGTCCTCGATCAGATCCAGTCGTTGAATACGACCCACCGGCTGGGCCACCTGCTGTGCCGCTCGCGTCGCCCGGACTTCCTGCTGGACATCATCCAGCGCCAGCAGTCGAGCTCGTCGCAGAGCATGCCCTGGCTCGCCGGCCTCGTGCAGAACAGCGAGGGCTCGCTCAGCCAGCTGCCCGTCCAGTGCCTTTGCGAGTTCCTCCTCTCGACCGCGGTCGACCAGGCGGACAAGCAGTCGCGTCAGCAGCAGCTGCTCGCCCACCTCCAGCTGCTGCTCACTGATCCCCTGCAAGACGCCCAGCACGCCTACGAGGTTCTCGAGTACTTCCTCAGGCGGCTCAGTAGCACCTCCACTTCCAGCAGGCACCAAGCCATCGTCGGCCTTAAACTAGTCTTCGATGCTGTAAATGTCGACGATCTTCAACTCGATGGGCATAACGCTAAAATGTTCGCACTCAGTTTCAGCGTACACTGAAAAAAAAAATTAGTAAATTTAACGAAATGATTCTTTGAAGTTTTGCTAAGTAAATATTACTTTGAATCAGCTATACATTTTTTTTGAAACTAAATGTATTTTGTAGCTTCAAGGAAATATTCAATTGAAATTATTAATTTTTGTTCAGTGTATTAGAGTTACTTTTAATTTAGTTTTATTTACTTTTAATTGTCAATTACTTTTCAGTGGAGCGACGTTCCTATGCAAACTGCCAAAGACACCGCACTTCCCGGTGGTTCGATCACTAGTGTCGAAGGCATTACGCAGCGCCTGTCAGGTAGAGACAAATCCTGACTTAATTCAAGCTTATATAACGTACTTATCGAAGCAGGCGGTCGAAGACGATCTCACGGACTTGACGAATCTGGTAAATGAAATCTCGCAATTGGTAGTCGAGCGGAATACCATCGTAGCGGCTATACTACCGGATGGACGCCTCGACGCGCCATCGGAAGATCCCGACGAATTGACTGTACAAAAGATGGAAACGCTTGGTGATTTCCTTTGGATTTATTGTCACTATTTGGAAAAAGTAAGTTAAAAACTCGAAGTAAACTTAATTTTTCTTTGACGTAGGAACTGTGTATAATTCTATTTTATTTCAGGCTCGTAAGCCAAGGGATGACAGTTCGCGGGTTGCTTGGTCGGAGAACCAAGACCTGGTAATGGTACGCTGGGCGACGGGCGAAGAATGCACTATGCACATTCTAGTGGTGCACGCGATGATCATCCTGCTGACGTACGACAGCGAGGGTGCCCAAAAAATGGTCGACGTCTACAGTCACCCATACGAGCGTATAATGGATGCATGGTTCCCGACGCAGGAGGAACCACCGAAGGCATACCTCGTCGATACGAGCGAGGAGGCTCTTCTGATACCCGACTGGCTGAAGCTGCGTATGCTCAGGAGCGACAAAGCGATTCTCATAGATGAGGCACTCAGAGACCTCAATCCGTATCAGTTGGTACTTTTCATACAAAGCTTCGGCGTCCCCGTTGCCGTGATGTCCAGGCTACTCGTGCTTCTAGACAGTGCTGTCGAACGCGATCCAGATTCTGTTACTAGACACGTATTGGACAAAACTTACATGGCGCAGGTATGATCAAATTAAGAATATTCATAGAAGGATATGTGAATTCCCTTTAAATTTTGTAAATTTATTTGTCTATTTTTATAAGAAAAAAATTTACAAAATATGTCCTATTAAGGGTTAACAAAATCACCTGTAAATAGGTCGCTTAGTGTGTATCTTCTTTAACGTTTACCTATACAGGTGCTACTTAAAATTTAATTCTAATAACAAAAACTTACAAACTAAAATGTTATCCCTCCCTATAACTACTAATACATATTTCAATAGGAAGTAACAAATAATGTAGTATTCTAATTTATGAAGAGTGTTTAACACCTATAATAGAAATTTAAATCCCAATAATTTAATTTCTTATAAAATCTTACACTTTCTTCTTTTTATTTGTCTTACTAGCGTTCAAGACTTAATAACCAATTCAAGTTTTTTTATACTTATTGTTTTTTATGTTATGTAGCTGAAGATTTCTATATCTAACTCTGTGCAATAAATTTAAGTTTGTGTGAATAAATTTTATTTAGGGTATTTTTTTCATAAGGAGACTGATTCTACTTGGAATAATGTTTTTAACAATTAAGAAATTGATTTCCGCTTGTGATTTTCAGTACTTTGTTTCAGTATTATTTTTAGATTATTATACTATTTAAAATAATCAAGCAAAACAATACGAAAAGAAAGATATTTTCTAAATTTAAAACTATTATTTTCTTTTTAGTTAGTTGAAATTCTGCATAAGCGAGGGGCATTTGGCGGTACGAGATTCCTGCAGCATCTCCAACTACAAGCACAGCAAATGACGGACAAAAGTGCGCCGCCGGTGTGCACGCGATTGGAGGCACTTCCCTGCCTTCAGAAGCAGTCGCAGCAGCAGCCGCAGCAGCCGCAGCAACCCCAGAGCACGCCGAAGACGGAGGTGCCGAACCTCGTCAATCAGCTCTTTATCGAGAAGTTGCCGATCGCGCAGAAGGCCGAAATTTACAGGCGACTGCACAAGATTTTACTCAAGGACCTGCAGACCACTGGTGCCGAGAGTGACCGAGGTGCTGTCGTAATTGCTATTAAGCACATACTCAGCGTGCTGAGTTCTATTCAGGTGCGCATGGTATAAAATGCTATTTTTCTTATTATTTGAGAGGTCTTGTGTACTTTCAAGTTTTTCCATAATTGCTCGTAACGGGTAGGAAATATTACTATACGTTTAAAACTGCGGTCCTTTATTTGATCATAGAGGGAAAATTTATCAAATGGTCACTTAAAACCTCTAACAATTTTGTACTGTTCAACTTTTCGGTTCAAAACTATAATACCATCATCGGGAGCTAAAACATTTGATTAAATATTACATGATCAAATGCATTAAAGAAATTTTAAAAACAAAAAATTGTCAGTCAATGACCAGATTACTGAACATTTTTTAAGAATTATAAAACTTTTTTCTCTTAGCGCAAAATCGAAAAACAAGTATAGTGGAATTTATAAGAATACAAAAAGGAATGATAGTTTTATAATATTTCCCCTGCATGATCAATCGACTAGAACATTCCAGACACTTTTCCTTTTTCGCGCAGTATCTTTAAGTACTTTTTAATTTTAAATTACATGAATAAAATTCACCGTAGGTTAAAGAATTCCTGGCCTCGCTGGTGCATATGTCGCAGTACTCGTGTACACTGATGCGAGTTATACTACTGCCCTTGAAGAAACCGGACAGCAGCTCGCCAGCGGCGAAGCTGGCGCACGGCATGTGCCTGAGCCTAATCTCGCTGATCGGCGAGGTGAACGCCCCGATCCTGGCGATCCTGCGAGACTTCGTCAACCTGAAAGCGTCGCGGGCACCGCGCCGCGCCGAGCTCGCCACGATGACGCAGAGTCGCGACCCCGCCTCGATCCTCGAAGCCGCCGATCTGCTGGACCTGGAGGTGGTGGGCCGCCGGCTGCTGGACGTGTGCGTGCAGCGGCAGCGCAACGACGCGCTCGTCGAGGGGATAGCGCGATTGCTGGTTGCCGACAGCGAGCAGGGGGCCACAAAGCCGCGCACCGGGCTGCTCATCGACTGGCTCGCCTCGGTCGAGCCCGAGCTCATCGGCACCTGCCCGAATTTGCAGATCAGGTTGCTCTTCGGCAAAACCAACGTTTACGTGAGGATCGACGAGAGCGTCGTCAGCTCGCACTCGTGCAGGCCTTACCTGCTCACGCTGCTCACTCACGGAGCGAGCTGGGCTACTCTTCACAAATGCGTTGGGCATCTGCTCAATCAGTGCCATCAGGGGTAATAAATTAAATAATAAGAAATTTTTTGAATATTTAGTTGGTTTATTCAGGTAACTATCTGGTGAAATTCACCAGATTACCACTATTCTTGTCTTTACAATTACTGCATGTTCTGTAAATTTTTCTACAGCTTCATATGCCTAATACAAAGAAATCTTGGTTGTAGGACTTTAATTTCACCAAGCCTTACCTTAAAAAATTAAAGTTTCAAAATTAGATATTTCTTGTTTGAGTCAAAACTATATTGTAATATTTCATTTTTTTATAGATTTAAAAACTTTTTAAATTTAATCCCAAAGAAAATGTCATTATATTCATTCGTCGTTACTAAGTAAGGTATTATTTTGCCGTAAGGTATTATATCAGCTGCTGTAATTTTTAAATCTTTTTCATTTATTTGATTCAGTAATGTCACGTTAATAGATAAATGATATTTTGCTAAGATTAAAAACTATTTTATTAAAGGGGTATCAAGGTTTACTTAAATATTATACTTCATTTTATAAAATTTTCTAAAAAATTAATTTTTTAAAGTGTTCTGACCTTACTACCTCTTTAATTAATTTGGATAACACATTAAGTCAGTGAAATACTTTTTTAGTTTAATTATCTGTTTTTTTTTTTATTATCCAATTATATGGATCCAATATTTCATTTTCTTAAAGCAATACACTTCTATAAAAAGTATTTTATTGAATCAAAGAAATTTTTTTTCTCAGTGTATAAAATAAATTTTCATGTGAAATGTTTCAGATACGATCCAACGGCAGTTTTGGACTTCCTGTGGGCGCTTACGTGCAATCCAAAATTGTGGCAAGGCCGAGAAAAGTTTTCGACAAAGAATGACAACATTCCAGAGAATATCTTACTCTTGAACAATGAACAACTTACTGTCCTCGTGATGTACTTGATCGAGGAAGCTGTTATTTTGTGCCAAAGGCAAAATCGTAATACGGCTGTAACGCAGATGGAGAGCAGACTGGATCTGCTGCTCTGCTGCTGCTCGGCCGAAGATGAATTAACTATGAGTGTTACTAAATACCTTGCTGACCAAATGATTAGCCATAACGAGTTAGTATTGTGCATAGTTCCATTTAATTATTTAAAGTGTTTATTTATTTAAACTAGTTAGTTATTCACAGTCTTCACTTATTTAATTATTTAAAGTATTTACTTATTTAAACTTCTTAGTTATTTAATTATTTAAAGTATTTACTTATTTAAAGTCCTTAGTTATGTAATTACTGAAAGGCTTTAGTTATTTAACTTTATTACTTTAATTTATAATTTAATCGCTTATTCAAAGTGAATATAATTTATAAAATATTTTAATGTTTGGCAACAAAATGACCAAAAGCTAATTTATGTCAACGTTTTTTCTAGTGTGCACTCGGACATGGCGCATCAGTTTTTGCTACATTTGTACATGAAGGTGCCAAAAATTATCAGCTATTTGAGTATATCCCAGGCGAAACGGATGGTGGGTTCTGCACGAATTGCGGATTGGACGGGCTCGGTGTTGGACTGCATGAGCCATACGTTACTCACAGCGCTGGCTGCGATGCCTCGGCAGAAATCCTGGAGCGCGAAGTCGCGCGAACTAGAGCTTTGCGCCCGGAAAATGGCTGCGGTGCATCCGCTTTTAGTGCTCCGACAGTTGCCACTGCTCGCTTCGTCGCTGAGGGGCTGGTGCGACCTTGAATTCGGGCAGTTCAAGTCCTGCCACCATCTCAGTCTTTTCACCCAAGTAATGGGTCTGCTCGAGCTTTTGCAGCCGCATTTGTTCAACGAGGAGCACCGTAAGGGGCTGGAGAACACTCTCGATAATTACTTCCTGTGTTTCCATGTGCGTATGAGTAAACTAGATGAAATTTTAGTAAAAAAATAAGTAAAGTCTTTACTAATACGAATGTTATTTTTTAGAATTATTGTACAAGAGACGATTTGACATCGCTCTTGAATAGATTTGCTCTCCTTTTACAAGCGTACGTAATTCACGATGAACAACGTGCTATTAAATACTTACAAAGGCATGCTTATTTACTACAGTGAGTATTGAAAATTTCGTATTAATTTATTTATTTTTCTTTTAATTAATTGAAAGGAGTTTAAAGTTTATTTAAAAAACAACTTTTTAATATTAAACAGCGACCTGCAAGGACATTACCTTGGACTCGAAAGTTTACGGTCCCTTGTATCAGGAATACCGATACCAAGAGAAGGCGAAAGTAACGATCCAGTGTTGGCCACGGTGACGTTCCACCGTAGCGCCCCAACGCCTCCGTTGTCTCACTGGCCGGCTTTACTTGCAACTCTTACAAAAATTCAAGGCGACGGTACTTACTTATTCAATTTTATACAAAAATTATCAATGAATTATCATTAAATTAGTCTAAAATAAAAAATAATTAAACTTTTGCAGATGTTTTAACTGCTCTTCAAGAAATCGATAACTTGTCAAAACGTAAACCGTCAGTATTGGAGCCAATTATCGACAATATAGCTGACTTGTTGGTTTCGCCGCAAGGAAACATTAGGATGCTCGCGCACTCGCTGATCGCTCGAGCACTCAAACACCGGCCATATTCAAATCTTGGAGTACTGTCAGCTTTTCAAAGGTGTCTTGATAGTTCCAGAGCTGACATACTCATGACCGCATTGGATAGGTTACCAGATTACGTATTATGCATGCAAGGTAATTTTTTTTTTTAAATAAAACTTTTTTATAAAAAATTTAGTGCATTTAAGAATAATGATAAAACTTACGTTTTCAGAGTACGCGCTGCCTCTTATGCAAAAAGTATTTGAGCTTGGAGTAAACTCGAATGTAAATACTATACCGTACATTAATAAGAGTATAACTCTTTTAAATACACAAAAAGGTTGTTAGTTATAATGTTTTTATAAGCAACAAAAGAATTTTTGGGAAAATAAATTTGTAATTATTAAGTTTAGTTCTGTATAGTTTATTTTTAAATTAAACGCACTTGCATAGATAACATGAAGATATAAAAATATTGTATTTGTAGATATTGCAAGATAGAACAAAAAAATTGTTTATTTGATTTTCTTAATAAAATAACTCATAATTTCATTTGTACAATATACAATTTTTCTATGAGCTTTACATACTCCTTCCAGTCTTCACGTTTCCTTCAATAATTTATAAAAATTAGTTTAACAAGAGATACTAATTTTATTTACTTAGTAAATAATTATTAATACAAGTGGTATTACTTTTATAATCACGTAATCATCGATGTTGACTTCCAATGTAATATACAAAAAAAGTTGCCAGTGCCAATGGCATAATATAATAAGGTCGCATTTTTTGTATAAAAAATGAAAAGGTTAAACGTCTCAAAATTTTAATCGTTTACACATTTTATCACTTTTATTTACTAAAGAAAAGGCAAGTCTTGCATAATTATCATGAGACCGATTTGGATTTCCTTGCGTTTTTAAAAAATAAGTAATTAGTCTACATTATTTAACTGTTACCATTGTTAAATAGAAAAATTAAAAAAACTCATGCACATGACATGTAATTTTGTTTTCATTTGTTTAACATTCGAAAAAAAAAATCTACAAAAAGAAGAAAAATCTAGAATCACAAATTACACTTGGGAAGGTGAATAAAATCTGTAAATTTAGATTTCATGCTTTTCGATTTATTTACTAAAAAAATAGAAAAATCACTTTTATTAATAACTGTAATGTACATATACAATGGTATGTATGAAAATTATCACAATTGGCTTTGAATAAGTTAAACGTGGAAAACAACACTGTCGAGGAACTGAAAAACATTTTATCTTTCAAAGTCCCCAAACGAAGAATCGTTACAATTACTTTGTACGCAACCGCAGCAAAGTATAACCAAAGTATATAATTAAGTACAAACATAATTTTATACTTCAACTTGTGTACGGACGGCCATCTATTTGTTAGGCGTAATTCTTTCCTTCAGAATCTTCACGAGCGGATGGGAGATGTGCTGGTACTTATTTATAATAGCTACCTTGAAGAGCGTGTTGCCCTCCTCGTTCCTCGCGTTCGTCACCACCTCGAACTCGTCGCCCTCGGTGTTCGTCAGCTTGTCGATGATCCTGACCTCGCCGTTCATCGCGTCGTCGAACAGCTGGTCGATCGCGTTCAGCAGCCTGGCGACGCCCTCGTTCTCCGTAAGGTCCACCGGCCTCTTACCCTCGTTGTTCCTCAGGCTGTACGTCGCCCCGTGCTTCAGCAGCGACTTCACCACCCGCAAGTAACCGCTTTTAGCGGCCACGTGCAGCGCCGTACTCCCGGCCGAGGTGGTCTTCGCGTCGGCGAACGCCTGCCGCCGGTCGAAGCTGACGTGCTGCAGCAGCATCTCGACGATCTCGCTGTGGTCGCGCGAGGCCGCGGTGTGCAGGGGCGTGTTGCCCTTGTTGGTGCTGCGGGTGACGTCGGCCCCGTGCTCCAGCAGCTCCTTCACGATGTCGACGCGGCCGTTGTGCACCGCGTAGTGCAGCGGCGTCCTGCCGTCCGGGTCCTCCGCGTCCACGTCCGCCCCCTTCTCCAGGCACTCGCGGATCCGCGAGCAGTCCGCCTGCTTCGTCGCCTCGAACAGCTTCTCCGGCAGGAGGTTCTGCAGGCACTTCTGCACGCCGGCGAGGAACCTGCGTATCGGCGCGTCGAGCTCGCGCTCCACCAGCTCCACGAACTTCCTCACGTCCTTCTTCGAGTCGCTGTGCAGCATCTCGTAGTACTTGGAGCCCTGGCCCTTGGACACGAAGCACTGGGCCTCGCCGCTGTACGCCTCCTTGGTGTAGCCGACGGATATGTGCTTCGGGTCGTACTGGAGCTCCTCCAGCAGGGCCATCACGGAGCTGACGATCTTGCCCTCCTCCAGGTCTTGGAAGAGCGGGCACTCGTTGTACACCATGACCAGGTGGTAGGCGTTGCCCAGGAGGTAGGAGCCCTCCTTCACGCACTTCCACGGGTGCGGATTCTTGTCCGTGTCGAAGGGCTCCGCCAGGCCCCTCAGCATGTTCAAGTACATCTTGGAGAAGTCGAGGTAGACCTCGGCGCTCCTCTTGAGGCTCTGCAGCTGCCGCAGCTCGCCGTCCTTGCAGCTGCGCTCGGCCGTCCTCGTCTCGTCCCGGCTCAGCAGCGTCCTCGTCAGCTCCACGGCTATGTTCTCGTGGTTGTAGATGGAGAAGACGTTGATGAGGATCGTGTGGCCGTACTCGTCCCGTGTGTTCGTCACCATCTCGAACTCGTCCGGCTGCAGGGCCTTGAAGGTGGCGACGAGGTGCTCGTTGCCGGTGCGCGACTGCTCGAACATCTCGTCGATCCAGTTGAGCAGCCTGGTGACCACCCGACTGGAGGAGAGCTCGGCCGGCCTCTTGCCCTCGGCGTTCCTCGCGCAGTAGGTCGCGCCGTGGCGCAGCAGCGACTTGACGATGACCAGGTTGCCGCTCTTGGCGGCGACGTGCAGGGCCGTGGTGCCGCTGGTGGTGGTGCGCGCGTCCACGAAGTCGTGCCGCTTGTCGGCGTGCACGTGCTGCAGCAGGACGTCGGCGATGCGCGCGTGGCCCTTGACCGCCGCCGTGTGCAGGGGGGTGTTGCCCTTGTTGGTCGTGCGCTCGATCACCGCGCCGTTCTTCAGCAGGAACGTCACCATCGCCAGGTTGCCGTTGTTCACGGCGCAGTGCAGCAGGGTCTTGCCCTCGTCGTCGCTCGTGTTCACGTCCTTGCCGCTGTTCACCAGGCTCTGCACCTCCTTCAGGTTGTCGTTCTTCACCGCCGCCAGCAGGTCCACGATCTTCGACAGCGAGTTTATCATGTTGTTCACCTTCAGGGTCTGCTGGTGGTTGGGGCCGTAGACCTTGCTGTTCCACTGGAACACCTCCTGCGCGAGTTTAAGAGCCTCCGCGTAGTTCCGCCGGGCCATCAAGGTCAGCGCGATGTTGTTCTTGGTTTTCATGGTCTCCGAGTGCTCCTCGCCGAAGATCGCCCGCTGAGCGTCCAGCACTTCTCGGAAAATTTTCATCGCGTCTTCGAGCTTCTGCTGGCAGAGGAGAACCAGGCCGACGCTGGCTTTCGTGGACAGGGTGTCCGGGTGATTGGGGATGAATTTTTCCGATTGATCCAGCACTTCTTGGAAAAATTCCAAGGCCTTGTCGTAGCGATGACCATCGAGATATATCGAGCCCATGTTGTGCTTCGTCGCTAGAGTGTCGGGGTGATTTTCGCCCAGGGTACTTTTCTGAATGTCCAGTATCTCTTGAAAGCGCGAAAGGGCCTCGTGGAGCTGTCCTTTCTTGGAAAGGGTTACAGCAATGTGGTTGAGTATTCTTAGAGTATTTGGATGTTTGGAGCCGAAAAGTTCTTTTCTCTTTATTAATACTTCGTCGTAGACTTTGAGTGCATCTTCGAACCTCCTCATGGAATCGAGAGTCAGTCCTTTGGTGCACTGCGTACTAATGCTGTCTGGGTGGTCAGGACCCAAAGTGTTTTTTTGCTTGTCGTATATGTCGTCTAAAATTTCTAAAGCTTCATCGTATCTACACTGCAACCTCATTAGTTCAGCGATGTGGCGAAAAGTAGATAGTGGCTTTGGATGACTATCCGTATAGAGGGTTTTTTCAGCATCGTAAACTTCTTGATAAATCTGCAAAGCTTCACTATACTTGCCTTGTTTTAATAACACACCTGCTATATTACTCTTGGTATCTAGTATGCAAGGATCATGTTCGTTCCAAACATTTTTTCTAATGGTAAGAATTTCTTGAAACATTTGAATAGCATCATCATATTTATCTAAATTCATAAATGCACATGCAACACTATTTTTGGTTCTTATGGTTTGGGTATGATCTTTTCCTAAAATCTCTTCTTCGGTTTTCAATATTTTTTGTAACATCTCTAGAGCTTCGTTAAATCTACCTTGAGAGAGAAATATTCCTGCTATGTCATGTTTAGTCGATAAAGTATCTGGATTATTTTCACCTAACGCATTTGTACGAATATCCAATATTTTTTCATAATATTTTAAAGCTTCATTGACCTTGCCCTGCTTACTGAGGACAGAGGCTAAGCAGCTTTGAATATCTAAATTACGAGGATGTTCGGGTACAAATATATTCTTTTGAATTTTAAATATGTCCTGAAATGCTTTTAGAGATGCATCGTATTTGCCCTGCTCCAAAAGCACTGTGGCCATATGTTTCTTTATTAACAAAAGAGTGAGTTGAATCTCAGAATTATCTGGTACTAATTTTTTTAATACTTCTATTACATTTAGCCCAAATGAATTAGCTTCTTCGTATCTTGCACTATTTATAAGACTAATACAAATATCGCTTGACAGTTGGGCAAATTCTTCTATCAAATCACTGTGCTTAATCGAGTGATTCCAAACTGAGATAGCGTGATCTACATTTTTTGAGCTTATAATAACTTCAGTAAATAAATTTAAAGCATCTCCTAGAACTTCTTTCTCACTAAACTGCTTCCGTATGCTAAATCTTGTCACATGCTGTATCAGTCTATGTACACTAAGTCCTTTACGTTCTACATTGATTATTGAATACTGTTTTAGTAATTCAATGGCAGACTCAAGCTTATTTTGGTCGTCCACAAAACTTAGGAATATTTCAGTAGGAATGTTCTCAGGTGCTAAATAAGATATAATATTTAGAATATCTAGAGCTTCTTTTCCATTTTCTTTTTTACTTATTGCATCCAAAGTAACATTCCAAGTTGTAAATATAGTCTTGGAAAAATCATTGCCTACGCCTCTTGGAAAGTCAAAAGCAATGAGGTCTCTTCTCTTTTCTTCGTATCTCCTTAAATATCCTACAATATTTTCTCGTTGTACCTTTATGTAAGCTATTACTTGTTTTAAGGCCAACGGAAATAGCTGCAATTTAGCTCCTAAATCTTTTACATCTTTTTGAAGTGTATCATTTTCTATGTTGAGTGACTTTTTTATGAATTCTGTTGCCTCCTCTTCACTAAACGCATCTAAAGGTAACACTTTTATATTTTTTGGCCATTTAGGATTTCGAGAAGTGATCAA
>UXGC01001323.1:0-14088 GCA_900480045.1 Eurytoma adleriae
ATATTCTTTAATTAGATTTTAGCTATTAAACTGAAGATTTATTGGTTTTCTATATCTTTTTTCTTTATAATTGCCATTATTTAGTATTTACACACATTTACCTATAGACAACTTCATTTCAATTTAATTTTTTTGCACAGATACCACTGGAAATACCATTGGATGCAAATGGTAGTGATTACGATACAGAACACCGTATGCTTTACTGGAGAGAAGATCTAGCTGTAAATCTTCATCACTTGTACTGGCATAAGGTTCACCCATTTAGTGGAAATATCAAAATTAATAGAAGAGGAGAACTTTTTTACTATCTTCATCATCAAATCCTTGCAAGGTATATCGAATTTTACGTCAAAATTAGAAGTAAAAAAAGTGCTTTTCCTTTTTATCGCTTTATGCAAGATTCTTTGAACTTTTAAATTTTCAAAGAGTATCTACTTTATTACCTCTCAGTGAAGCTTGACCATATACAGAATATCTATAGTGAATTTTTGTATAATATCTATAGTGAATGAAGTAAATGTCACCCTTTTAATTTAAAAAAACAAACATTGTTTCAAAAATATTAAATTTTGTACTGTGAAGTAATCCATTATATTTTACATAAAATAACTGGGTACATTAATTTTTTAGATACAACGTGGAGCGACTGTGCAACCGCCTGAATTTAGTACATCCTCTGGAATGGGATGAGCCGGTTCCAGAAGCTTATAATCCTCTTCTGAATGATTATATTGCTAGTAGAAACTATTCATCGCGTTTAGCGAAAATGAAATTAAGAAGCGTGGATAGAACGGATCTTGGTTTGAAAATTAACATCGAGAATTTAAGGCGTTATAAAGAAAGAGTATTCAAAGCCATCTACAGAAAAAGAGTAATTGCCGCTAACGGCGTCGAGATTCCCATCGATAATGACCGAGGTATAGATATTTTGGGTAATATAGTGGAATCCAGTAGTCTCTCTCCCAATGAAGAATACTACGGAAGCATTCATAATTTTGGTCATGTCGTTCTTGCCTTCATTCATGATCCGGAAAATAAATACAATGTGAGTTCCAATTTAATTCGCATTATTTTTTTTTATTCATTTGTGAATTTAGTTATATAGTGCTGCGGAGTTGTCGGCTTTAAATGTTGCGCGAACGCTGCACTTGAAATTTTGAAATTACGCACTATTCCTTGTAAAAACATTAATTCGACATAATCGCACAGCAAAATAAAATTATTCTTTGTATTCAACTTTGATAAACTGAAAAAAATTCACGATATTCGTGAAAATACATGTATTCAAATGTATGTGACATAGAATTTTTTCTAAATCTGGTAAATGTTAGTTTACGCATTGAAGATTGAACACTGTGAAATCTTATTCTAAATCTCATATAAGATCTTAGTGAAATCGCTCTTTAAGCCTCATTAAAAAAAAATTAGTCATGTAATTGCGTCATAAAGGCAAATCTGTAAACAATAATTGATTAAATGTTATTGATCTGTAGTTCAGCAGATAAGAAGCAACTTCACTATTTGTTGAAGAGACTTTACTTTTTTTAATTAAAAAAAGTGCTATAATTGGTAATTCTATTTCAACTCTCTTTCTCATTAAAAAAATAACAAATAGCACATTCTTTATCCAAAACTGAAATAGTCATCTTTTTTTCAATAAAAACTGAAAAAACACTTCAGTTCAACCTTTGACATTGATTATACAGTAGTCCTCCTACTGTACATAAGCAAATAATAAAATTAATTATTTATTTTAATTCAATTTGATTATTGAAGCAAACGCCAGGAGTAATGTTTAAACCCAATACATCTATGAGAGACCCCATTTTCTACACATGGCATTCCTTTCTGGATACATTATTCAATGAGCACAAAGCTTCTCTACCAACATACAATGAAGAAATTGTAAGTCATTTCGGTTAATTTTATTCTGATTGCTTCTGTATTAATTTTTATTAAGTTAATATATTTGTTATTCGCAGCTGTCCTTCCCAGGTGTTCGAGTATCAAATGTTAAATTAACGTCGTATCGTAATGGAAAGTATGGAAAGGAGCAAAATACGATGTACACATACATGATGAAAAGTGACGTTAACATGACGCGAGGATTAGATTTTATTTCGAGAAATCCAGTATTAGTTAGAATAACGCATCAAAATCACGATGAATTTGATTACACTATTGAATATATCAATAACTATCACGAAGACTTGCTGGGCACCGTACGAATTTTCTTACTGCCAGTTATTGGATTCGACAACTCTCCCATGAATCTGTCTAAACAAGTATCTATGGCTATAGAAATGGATAGATTTGTAGAGCCACGTACGTAAAGTTGCTTAACCGTATAAATTTCCAAATTGTGGTTTGAATCCACAAATCTGCGATGATTGTTTTAGTGAAACCCGGCATAAACAAAATAGTACGAAGCTCTACTATGTCCTCGGTAACTATTCCGTTTGAACAAAGCTTCCGCGATATGAGTAACATTGCAGGATTTGACCCTCGATTTAACTTTTGCGGATGCGGCTGGCCACAGCATTTGCTTGCACCGCGAGGAACTGCCGAGGGCTATCCTATGCTTCTGTTCGCTATGATTACCGATGCCAATGTAGATCGGGTAATTGTACAATTTGTCACGTTATTCTAAATTTCTTTTTCAACTTATTACTCAAGACTCACTCCGCAGTATTTCTTTTTACGTTTGTAGGTCGATCCGATTGCAGACCTACATCCAAATCCAAACGAGTGCAAGCCAAGTGAAGCAATATGCGGTTTGTTTAAAAAGACATATCCTGACAAACGACCAGTCGGATTTCCGTTCGACCGACCCGTGAGAAAAGGCGTTGATACTATTGACGCTTTTCTTACGCCAAATATGGCCATTGCGCCTGTTACTATTTTCCATTCGGATGAAGTAAGACGAGGCAGACTTTTGTCTGATGCTACACCTGAGATTTTAAAATCAGGGAACTAACGGTCTATAAGAACAAGGCAAATCGAATATTGGACATTTGTTTCTCAATGCTTAAAACAATATGTTTGTAACTTTATGCGAATAGAGTTGAAATATATTTATAAAAACAAAACTTAAAATTTCGTTGAATAAAAAGCAGTTCTTCTCGAAGCTATACGGAAAAAAACGTCAAAGTAAACGCGTCACTATTTAGATAATTTTAATTATTTTCAATTGGAGGAATACAAAATATCTTAATGTGCTCAGTGTAATTTTTTAAATTCTTGAACTTGAATTTTTTCTAAATAATTTTTCATGTAAAGTATGAAGTTTAAGGACGTTGTCGTAAATTAACTTTTTAAGTTTAGTTATCACTGGCGAGCTTCCTTGAGAAAGTAACACTGGCATAAAATAATCTGATAATTGTTGGATTCTTATATTTACGAAAGGCAATTTAGATTCTGCATGGAGGTCATTTATTGGTGGAAATTCTGTATTAATTTAGCGTTAGTTATTTATGGCAAATAAATACCAAATTCTAGCGTAGACCTTATTAAACTTGTATAAATTTTCAGTAAAACGTCTGGGTACCATCCTTGCTAAGTACCTCTTAGCATTTTCATTAGATTTAATAGATTTAACGCTTTGTTAATTACATGTTTGGCATACTGATTCCATTCAAATTTATAGTCTAGTATCGTTCTCTCACCTCATTCTTTGGCTTTATCGCTGTTCCATTAAATTGTAACGTTATTCCTCTTGGTATCGTTTGTTTCGTAAAGATATTTAATTTAGTTTTTTCAGGACAGATCTTTAAGTTTATATTATCAAAAAACTTTAATACTTCTCGTAAATTATTGGACTTGTGACTGAGCTTTGAGCTACCCCTAAACTTCTGATATATAGATATAGCTATATAAAGGAAAACATCCGTCCTTTAAACATCACATTGATACCTCCTTTTTTATGTCCTCATTTTATTATTTTTTTAATAACATATGTAGACTAAATAAGATTTTCTAACTCAGGTAGTAATTTTTAATTACAATTTTCGCGATCTTAATGAATTTGAGCACCACTGCCGCGCGACAACGTCCTTAACTAATCATACTTGTTTTATCAATACGAGGTCAGGTATACGTTTCGTTTTGGGCGCCAATATTCTTTTAAAACGGTTGCTATTAACAAGTTCCTTTATATAGGCCTCTGCGAGACAAGAAAAGCTTGTAGACATTTTACTGACTCGTCACGACACTCGAGACTCTCGACATTAATTAATTATACCTAAACGGTCAACCTAGCTAAATTGATTTTCAGCAGTTAAAGAGTCATCCGAATTATCAACTTTCATAAATCAGTAATCAAATTATGCTTTATATTAGGTTTAAAAATCATAATAAAAACGTTGCAGGCTTTTACAAATAATGATTTAAGAAATTTTTTTGTTATTCTTTAGTAAGAAAAAAAATAAATTACACGAAGACAAGAAAAACTACGTTTTAATGTTTTCGACAAAGACAATTAGGCGATAGTAGAGGAAATTAGTGAGGATTGGAAAAGTGCATGATGCTATCCATTATCTGACGACGATAAATGTTCGAAAATTATACTGACATAACTTTGTAAGCCTTTTATCGCACACAGCAGCTTTGAACTTTTTAGTAAGTAACCGAGTAAACTGTCGGTAAGTGTACTTTAACTTCTTACATAAAGGATAAAAAGTATTTTGCTATTTATAAAACATATTTAATAGAATTTTCAATCGAATGCAAAATAATTATTCATGTTTTTTTCACAGGTAAAGAGGAAGTGATATCATATTTAAGTTCATTAATTCATCTTTCAATAGATACAATTTTGGCATTAGGTTATTTCGATTCGCTGCTGAAAAAGTGGAAGCTTCACAAATACTCTCCACAGGAAGATGACGGATCCAACTTACAGCAGTATCCTGATTTTCAGTGCTTTGCTTTTCTACGTCTGCTTTGAAAAAATCAATTCGATTATGGTAAGTTCTACTATGATTAAGTACACTTCACTGCGTGGATTGAAATCATTTCGCGAATTTCTCTAACAGATACCAGTGGAAATACCACCTAATGCAACGTATATCGATGGCGATGAGGAAAACCGGATGGCTTACTGGAGGGAAGATTTAGGTCTAAACCTTTTTCATTGGCATTGGCATTTGTATCAACCCTGGAGTACCAATGAAACTAAGACATACATTATCAATAAGGATAGGAGAGGAGAACTTTTTTACTACACTCATCAGCAATTGCTGGCAAGGTTGTACAAGAATTCATTATGATAAATAAATTTACACGATTTTTCTTCATTATCACTGATTTAAGTGCATTCGAGATATCCAGCGGATAATTTCTATCGCAGTTTGTAAATTTTAATATGCACAATACATATAACATATCTATCAATTATGCCGACGGATTAAAAGAGTACGACGTTTCCTACCGAAAATGTCCTATTTCAGCGTTTAATTCAAGAGTCGTATCCTTTAGTGTAAGCAGCCGTGGTACAAGACTTTAGAATTAATCGCTGAGATGCGACGTTTTTGATAGGAGATACGAGTACATTTTTAACTCTGAATTGGTGCAAGAAATATTTTTTTTATTCAGAACATGTAAGGAATATATGAGAATAAAATAATCGAAAGAATCAAATAAAAAAAAAAATAAATAAATACATAAATAAATATGTATGACTATGACGAATACAAAAAATTCATATTACTCTAGTGCACTATGAATAGCTAACTAAATTTGGAAAAATACGAATAATTTAATAGTAAGAATTTTATTATTTCAGATACCACGTAGATCGGATGTGTAATAATTTGAATGACGTTACTCCTTTCTCGAACTGGGATACCCCGATTCCGGGCGCTTACCATCCTATGTTGAGTTCCGACGTTGCCGGTGGCAACTGGTCATCTCGTCCAGCGAACATGAAATTGAGCAGCATGAATAGACCGGACTTCCCAGGCACTGCAAAATTCGATATCAAAGACATGAGGCTTTATGCGAAAAGAATTTTGGAAGCCATCGACGAAAGAAAACTTGTTGCTGCCAACGGCACTGAAATCCCCATTGATAACGACAAGGGTATAGATATTTTGGCTGACACAGTAGAAGCGGTTGACAATCTCTCGCCTAATCATAAGTTCTACGGGAATCTTCATAATTTTGGCCACGTTGCAATCGGTCACATACTTGATCCGCAAGACAAACATAACGTGAGTGCAAATCCAATATTTTATTTAATATATCTGTGAAACTTACACACACATAATTTGATATTTGTTCACAAAAAAGAGTTATTTCATTTTTTTGATAGTAATAAGTGTCAAGTCTTATTTTTAAATAAGTACACGAATAAGTAAAAATTGATATACAAAAAGTGAAGACAAATTTTTTTTAATTAAAAGTCATTTAAGTGGAAGATGTTCGATTGTGAGTTAGATTTTATTGAGGTATAGGAAATGTGTAAAAGAAGTGGAAATTAGTGATTATATATAATTATTATAGACACCACCAGGCGTAATGTATATGCCTAACACTGCTGTGAGAGATCCAATTTTCTACAGGTGGCATGTATTTCTTAATAACATCTATCAAAAGAATAAAGCTACACTACAGGCCTACGATAGATATACGGTAAGAAACTAAACGTAATTTATATTCTCTAATGTTTCTAAATTATTTTATTTATTTTCCATTATCATGATGCGATTATTTTTCGTAGCTGTTCTTCCCACAAATACAAATAAAAAATGTGGAACTACGTTCGCATCAAAGGGGAAATTATGTAAATGAGAAAAATGCCTTATACACTTACATGATGAAAAGCGACTTTAACATGTCAAGAGGCATAGATTTTATCCCTAGAAAACCAGTTTTAGTTAGAGTGACACATCTAAATCACGATGAGTTTGACTACACTATTGAATATATCAATTGGAGTCGAAATAAACTGATGGGAACTGTTCGAATTTTTTTAATCCCAGTGAACGGATTTGGTAACAAAACCATGACAGTATCGGAACAAAGAAATTTTGCTATCGAAATGGATCGATTTGTGCAGCCACGTATGTATAAAACTTTATATGTAACAGTAATTTTCAAATGTTCACAGGATAATAAATTATTTTAGTGAAACCTGGTAAAAACGTAATAGTGCGAAAGTCGACGATGTCCTCGGTGACTATTCCATTTAATCAAACCTTTCGTGACCTGGACACTAACAGACCAAAAGATGATGAATACGAAGCGCTTGACAAATTTAACACCTGCGGATGTGGTTGGCCTCATCACTTGCTTGTACCAAGGGGAACTGCCAATGGCTATCCTATGCTTTTGTTTGCTCTGATTACTGATTACAGAAAAGATCAGGTACGGTACAATTAATCAATTTATTTTATCACACAATGTTGTTTGAAATTGTTACTCTAGAGTTAATCTTTGAATTTTTTTATGTTGATAGGTCGATCAAAATGTAAACGAGTCTGAAAATGGTTGCAAAATAGGTATATTTTGCGCTTTGAGACACAAAAAATATCCTTACAAGCTTCCAAGCGGATACCCTTTTGATCGTCCCATTAGAAATAGATTCGATTTTAAGCGGAGATTGCTGACGCCAAATATGGGCAGTAAGCCTATCACTATCTTCCATTCGGATAAAGTCCGGCAGGGCAGAGTTTTGTCTAATGCAGAGCCTGCGATTCAGGGAAGAGTTTAACAGCAAACATAATAGGTACTTGACCATAAATCGCAAGGCGATGAGAAGATGGGTAAGAGTTCCTTTTTTTATAAGTGGAAACAATATATTTGTTTCTTCTTTTTTAGATTTCAACTGGTTGCGTACGTTAACCAAAAATTGGAAAAATGTCTAATAAAAAATAGACAATTATGGAAAAATTCGTAAAAATTGAAAATGTAACTTCTAAATAAATTCTAAATCATCTTCCGCTCGGGAAATGCAAAGTATATGGTTTTGCAATATATTCGCAGTTTACAATTTTTTTGGATCTTTTTTATTTAAGGAATTGTAAGGTTGACTTAGTCGAACGCGCTTGTTTAGGCACCCAGAAAAAAGCTGACGAATGATAAACGAAGTCGCATAATCTACTTGGTGGGGTGTACCAGGATCTGTGGGTAACCGTGAATAATTAATTAATCGACTGAAAAAGTCGCGCGTGCACGCGTTTTACTTGACAGAGAGATCGCAACCACCAGTCAGTTAAGACCGCGTACTACCATTCTCAACGTTTTTGTTTAAGTGGGAAAGGACGTTTTGACTGTTCGACGGTCGTCGGTCGGACGCTCGCGATAATATAGGCGCGCACTGAATGTAGCTTTATCTTGGTACATCCCTCAACCCGTAAGTACACCTTTCGTTCTATTTAAGTGCACGAAATGCACAATAGCGTTAAGCAATTAATAATTTACTTTACATTAACTAATTAATAGCAAACTTCGTTATTGTTATTATATTAATTTATAATCGAAGCATAAAAAGCAGTACGTATTTCTTTAATTTAATAAATCTATTGTTAAAGTTTTATCAGCAAAAGTATGATATATCGATTTAATGAAAATATTTTTCTAACAGATATCTCGTTCAGTCAACAGAAAGCAGGCAGTTGTTCGTATTTAATTTTTCTCTCACTTTCTCTTGGACGCGATGAAACTTATAACGTCAACGACGGTTACAGCAACTGACTCAACTCAACGCCCTCAACGCAAAGACAGACTGGTACCCAGGATTTTTGGAACAAGTTCCTCTCTCCCCTGCAGAATCATCCATCGTTATTTTTGTTAATCCGTAATACTTGCACGATTTTGAATGTTAATCCTCCTTCCCTGGGGCAGGGTTGCAAATTAAAATATTTTCTTCAATTTTGAATTTAAATCAAGACAGCTCATAATTAATTTGTTAATTGTTGTTTTATACAAAATATAATAATTAAATATTACAAACAATAATTATTTTTGTAATATTTAAAAAAAACAAATAACATAAACATAAACATTTATTTGTAAATTACTTTTCGGACAAATCAACAATTTATAAAGATGAATTATGAATTATCTTTGAATTAAATCCAAAATTGTATTAATTACTTCCAATCCTGCTTTAGGTTAATAATTATAAGCAACAGTTTAATCAATTTTTTAAATCTTGGAAAACAGGTTCAATCATTTAAATAATATTTGCATATTATGCATGATTGTGTTTGTAAACATACAAATATTATTCAAATTTATAAGTCCTTGCATAAATTTCATTCTTTTTGCCTTTATAGATTTTGCTCACGCTAGCTGCCTGCTTTTCGATTCACTTAGCTACAAGTGTGGACCTGTAATACTCTCCTCTGGAAAATGACTACCATGACCTACAGCACTGTTTTGTTAGTCGGTGCTTTGCTTTTCGACATCTGCTTCTGGAAAATCAATTCGAATGCGGTAAGATACTCTATTGTTAAGTGTACTTTATTACCTGGTTTGAAAGCAAACGTAAACTTTATAAAGTTTATCTTTGAAATGCAGTTTAATTAATTTGCTATAATCGGCAGTAATTATTATAAGTAGTTTTGAATGCTTACTAAAGAAACGCTAAATTTTAAAATAAATTTATTCATTATTTTAATATGTTATTTATATTACCGTGTATTATATATGTAGTTCAACTTCAATCGAATTTTTTTAAAGGTACTGGTAGAAATTCCACCTAACGCAACTGACATCGATGGCGATGTAGAACACCGGATGGCTTACTGGAGAGAAGATCTAGGTCTAACTCGTTTTCATTTCCATTGGCATATGTATCATCCTTGGACCTCTAATATACCTATATCTATCATTAATAAGGACAGAAGAGGAGAACTTTTTTATTATTTTCATCAGCAATTTCTGGCAAGGTAATAAAAAAATATATTTCTTGTAAATAACATGCGAATTACCCTCTTCATTGATTCATATTTTAGATACAACGTGGAACGACTGTGCAATGGTCTCGATGTCGTTACATCTTTCTCGGAATTTGACGAACCGATTCCAGGAGCTTACTATCCTATGTTAAGTTCGGACGTTGCCGGTAAAGAATGGTCCTCTCGTCCAGCGAATGCGAAATTAAGCAGCGTATGTAGAGAGAATGGCTTGAAATTCGATGTCAAAGATTTGAAACTTCATGCGAAAAGAATTTTGGAAGACATTGACAGGAGATACATTTCTGATGCTAACGGTACTAAAATTTCCATTGACAATGACCAGGGTATTGATATGTTGGGTAACATAGTAGAAGCAACCAGAGGTCTCTCACCAAATTTTGGATACTACGGAAACCTACATAATTACGGCCACGATGCAATTGGTTACATACGTGATCCACAAGATAAGTATCACGTGAGTGCATATTCAATTTTATTTCGTTATTTCTTTATGAATTTATTAAGCTACGTTGTTTCCCTACTGATTAATGAAAAGTACCGTATAGGACGAAACTTTCATTGAATCGTTCACTTACTATTAGTCCGCAATCAACAACATAGTTATTTTAGCACATTTTAGCAGCAAATGTACTATATTGACTACAGCCATGCCCTATCAACGATAACTGTTTTTTTCTTAATGTACGATGTGTGACATGGACATGCAATTTGGACACTTGTAAAAAAACATCAATCGCTCCAGAGAGGGATGTACTGAATAGCAAATTACCAATGATAAGTAGGGTAGAGCGGTAGGGGTTAAGATAAAGATACGAAAGTAACATAATAAATATTAACATACATGCTGGGTTCTTGCGACTGCGTGAAAATCAACACATTTTAACAAAAATAAATATTTATTGTTTATTGTGATTGTATTTTATTATTACAGACACCACCAGGAGTCATGTTAATGCCTAGCACAGCTGTGAGAGATCCGCTTTTCTATCGATGGCATGCATTCCTTAATGATATCTTCCTGAAAAATAAAAATACGCTTCTTGCATACGAAGAAAAAATTGTGAGTCGCTATACAATATTTTTTTGTATTACTTCTTAATTATTTTATTTGCTTTCCATTAGCTTGTACCTTTTTATCACTTAACTTAGTGATTTCTCATAGCTGTCCTTCCCAGATGTTCATGTAACAAATGTGGAATTATGTTCTCAACGAAATAGAAACTGCAGAAAGGAAAAAAATACCTTATACACTTACATGATGAAAAGCGACTTTAATATGTCAAGAGGCATAGATTTATTCCCAAGAAAACCAGTTTTAGTTCGAGTAACACATCAAAATCATCATGATTTCCATTACACCATCGAATGTATCAATAAGTCTCAAAGAAAACTGATGGGGACTGTTCGAATCTTCATAATCCCAGTGAGCGGATTTGGTAACAATACTATGAAACTGTCAGTACAAAGACATTTGGCTATCGAAATGGATCGATTTGTGCAGCCTCGTATGTAAAATTTATACGTAATTTCGAAATTGGGGTTTGAATCTGCAAATCTTACAAGATAATAACATGTTTTAGTGAAACCTGGTGTAAACAAAATAATGCGAAAGTCGTCGATGTCCTCGGTGAGTATTCCATTTAATCAAACATTTCGTGACCTGGACACTAACAGACCAAGAGATTATGAATACGATGAGCTTGACAAATTTAACGCGTGTGGATGTGGCTGGCCTCATCACTTGCTTGTACCTAAAGGCACTGCCAATGGCTATCCTATGCTGTTGTTCGCTATGATTACTGATTACAGTAAAGATAGGGTAATATACATCTGAACGATTTATTTTATTATGAAGTGCTTTTTAAAATTATTATTTTAAAGCGACGCACTTTCATTTTAATAGGTCAATCTAAAAGAAATCGAAACTGAAAATGAATGCAGAATAAGTTTACTGTGCTCTTTGAGACACAAAAAATATCCTTACAAGCTTCCTGGCGGATTTCCATTTGATCGTCCTATAAGAAACGGCGTCGATACTATTCTAGACTTTCTGACGCCAAATATGGCCACTAAGCCTATTGCGATCTTCCATTCGGATAAAGTTAGGCAGGGCCGAGTTTTGTCTCATGTAAAATCCACGATTTTGGGAAAGATGACGGGCACGTGATCAACACAGCGAAACGAGGATTTTTTATTTTTTAAATAAAATATATCCTCTGGCTTTAGGCAAAACAGACAGTTAAACGCCAAATTATGAAAACGTTTTTCTTGTATTAGGAAAATTTCTCATATTTTTAATAAAAATTGAGTCACTGTTCAAGGACTACAATTAAAGTCTGAAATTTTTTTGCTCAGCAAAAAAGCCTCAAATAATGTAATTTTACATTAATACCAATTTTTGTCCATATAGATGGAACACGTGGATCTAGCTTATGATAGCTAATTATTTGATTTCCAAAGCTGTACGTCACTGTTGGACAAGCATATTCATCACATAAAGAGTATTCAGATTCATTTAATTACTCTGGTTATCAAGATCAAGACAAACACATAGCCATAAGTCACTTCAATCTAAACCTACTGTTTTTTGAAAAATTTGCTACTGTTGAAATAAATATAAGAGTTCTTCAAATAGGTCCGGGCTATTTAAAAGTTTTAATGCAAACGCCGACGGGACCATTGTGTATAACGATTTCACTGAAGCCTGTGCAACCATTGCTACTACGAGTAACAAATTTAGCATTTGCTCCGATGTTGCTATCACTGGGTGTTAAAATTATAATGTTGGGTCACTCGATTATGTTTGAAAAAGACCTTGTTATTTGGAATAGCAAGAAACATTTAAAAAATCCAATGCTTGTCAATTTGGATAAGGCACTTATATGCTTTCGCAAATGGTACAAGCAGTTCTATTCTGTAAACAGTCCAACTTTTGAATCTTGTAAAAATTCTTCAAACTGTGTGTTTTAGATTTGTAATCGATTTATTTTATCATAAAATATTTGAAATTGTTATTCAATTTCGCTACATTTTCTATGTTGATAGACCTATCTACATGGAATTGAAACTGAAAACGACTGCAGCATAAGTGTATCTTGCTCTTTGAGTCACAAAAAATATCCCAACAAACATCCTGGAGGATTTCGTAATATTGAATTTTAGTGCTATTATTGTACCAATCATGAAATCGCATTTTACGACTTTGTGACGAAACAAATCATTACAATAAGTGATATTTGAACAATATTTGTACATATCTAAATACTTTGCTTTGTAAATCGGTAATTAATTATGCAAAGACACGAAATATTGTTGCTAACGTTTTCCACAAATCATTTGGCATACTAAGATTTGTAAAACATTAAAATATTACGAGATTTTAACCATTTTAGCATCGCAAAAAGTGAAGACATTTTCGTAGCTCGGATTGAGGAAACTTTTCAGAAAATCGAGACGCGTGCAAATTGCCTAGCTTATAATTATATCGAATATTTAATTTTCATTGCTGGTTAGTTGAAACCTTTCTTAATTCTTATTTCTATTCTTGTATTGCTTTTCTCTCATCGGAACTGTCTAATGCTTTATTCAGTCCTAATAGCATCCAATCCAAAGAAGGGAATCTGCGATAGTCTCCTCGGAAATATGATCGTCGAAATTTGCAGCTCAGTCATCTTTGCCAGTGTTTTGCTCTTCGTATACTTCGGATTCTTCTGGAAATTCAATTGGATTAGTGTAAGGATCTGAACAATTAAGCACTTTTTTTCTTGCAAATAATCGCTTTCATGTATAAGTATTATGTATAATTAAATAAGATTTTCGCTTCTTCGACTCATTTATAGAGTTCAGTGCTGTAAAACATTAAAATTAGCCCATCCTCGATGATAAAAAGATTGCAAAATGTCTTACAGCATTTGAAAAAACAAAGTGAAAAAAGATAGCTCAAATGAGTTGTCTTTATTTTAATTTTAATCGTCGAAGAATTTCATTTACATACCTATATTTAAATATATTATTCCGAAGCTTATTAATGAACAAATTTGTCAAAATGTTATACACTTATTTACTCACGGCACCCAATCGACAGTATTCGGGAAAAATAGCAGCAAAAAGGAGCAAAAACCGCCATGAAGTAGATCAGCTACCGCCAGTCTACCCTAACGGC
>UXGC01001323.1:14188-26209 GCA_900480045.1 Eurytoma adleriae
CTGGTTAGTTGAAACCTTTCTTAATTCTTATTTTTATTCTTGTATTGCTTTTCTCTCATCGGAACTGTCTAATGCTTAAAAATTGATTAAAATAATATATTCTTATTAATTGATTTTAACCATCTTAGCGTCGCAAAAAGTGAATGCAATGAGACTGACGGACGACATGCTAAAAAAGCAAAAAGAAATTTAAATATTTAAAAAAATGGAAATTACGTATATAAAATTCTACCGCTAAAGAAAATTAATGTTTCTGCGCATGATCGCAGTTTAAAGGAAAGCGAGACAATGAAAAATATTTATAATCTGAATCGAGCGCTTTTTCCTTATTATATGACACATAATTTGATTGTAAACATTACTTTGTTTAATCAATTGCGCTTATCCTTATAGAGTATTAGAGGCGTGAGAGGTAATTTAAAAATGATTCTCGAATTGTTGACAACTAGCTTAATTACTGGTTTAACGGTGTTCATCTTCCTACTGTTTTTTTGGAAAATAAAATTCTCCAAGGTAGGTAATTCAATTTTAATCAATATAAAAAAAGGTTGGAAAGAGTCGATGTATATTAGATTTACAATTAAGTATCTGCAAAATTAAATAATATAATAACTATGAAATTTGGTAGAATTTAACAAGGGATGGCACCAAGTCATCGAAGGAGAAAATCAAGAAATTCCTGAATTACGGAAAAATTCCGCCAGTCTATCCTAACGGGTGGTTCAGCCTAATCGAAAGTTCCGCTCTAAAGAAAGGGGAAGTAAAACATGTTGCAGCGCTTGGACAAAACTTTGCAGTTTTCAGGTAGTTATAAACAAAATATTGGTAAGATTCACGAATTTAAAAAAAAAGTGAAATTGAAATCGTTTTCTATTTAGAAAATTTCCCGAAACATAATTTTCTTAATTGAAAATTTGAATTTTTCTACTTTTTAGTGTTTTTTTGAGTAAATTGGAATATGAAAATAAAAATTCCTTACGATTAAATGAATTTTTATAGGAAAAAATTTACAATTTATTTATTTTTCAATTAAAATTTAAAATATTTTTATTCAGAACAACAATGGGAGAAGTACGCGTTCTCAATGCTTACTGTCCGCACATGGGAGCCAATTTAGCCGAGGGTGGAACAGTTAAAAACGACGAGTTAGAATGCCCCTTTCACTCGTGGCGTTTCTGCGGGAAAACTGGAAAATGTACCCACATACCATATTCAGAAAAAGGTTGAATATATATTTATTTAAAATTATTTCATGACAGAAAAATTGGTTTAGTCAATTATTGATGATATTGATAGAAATCGTATAGTTTTCTGCCATCAATAAAACAATTTTTTTTATACTTTTCACCTATTATGAAAAAATAATATAAATAAAATTGATTTGTCAATAAAAGAAAACTATAAGGTTTCCAGCAATGGAATTATTAAATAAATAAATTAATGTACTACTATATTAACATCCGTCACTAATCACTAAGAAATTGTAAAATTGTTTTTATTTTTTTAGTGCCGCAAACTTTTAAGACGAAAGCGTGGGAGTGTGCAGAAGTCAACGGACTTATATTTGTGTGGTACCACGCGGAGTCAGCTCCTCCATCTTGGCGGCCAAAACAAATTAAACAAATTGCCAATGGCACCTGGAAATGTCAAGGACAAAGTGAATACTTTTTGGAAGGTCACGTTCAGGTACGAATCCTCAAAAAAGTGCACCATCTTTAGAGAAAAAAAAATCCTACAATAAAAATATAATTCATAGGACTTCATGGAAAATGCAGTGGATCAAGGTCATTTTAACGTAGTTCACGATTTAAACTTCATCGCCAGATTCTGTCACGTGGCAAAAATCTTCAACCATACCTGGACGTCTGTAAAATGGTCAACCTATTCAGAAAACGACTCAGCAGCCAGAACCCGACTGAGCGAATTGCACGAAATTTCCGATATTTTGGAGTACGACCTGGGCGAGAAGCACAAATCATTGATTCTCATCGACTACGTGATTTCAATTCTCAAGGTACCCGTAGTCAGCCAAGCACCGATATTGCTTAATCTGGTAGGTCCGGGATGCGTAGAGACCTTCGCGAAAACTCGATTAGGATTCATATACATGTTACATTCGGTAACGCCG
This sequence comes from Eurytoma adleriae, assembly GCA_900480045.1. NCBI lineage: Eukaryota > Metazoa > Arthropoda > Insecta > Hymenoptera > Eurytomidae > Eurytoma > Eurytoma adleriae. Next base: position 16,317 of record UXGC01001323.1, read on the forward strand.
ATAGAACCGAGGCTCCATCGTATCTCTCAGTTTGTGTACTCTTCGAGGATACTGGCGCCGATCGCCAAAATTTTTATGTTCGTCGATTATTTCGCGGTGTGCGGCGATGCGAAGATATGGAGATTCAAAAAGTACCTTGAGACGCCGATGCTCACTAAAGAGGACCGACATATAAAGCCTTTCCGTAGGTGGTACAGTCAATTTTACTCTGATAACAGTCCTACGTACGAGTCGTGCAAAAATAGTTCTATTGAGTGGTGAGGATTTTTTTATCGAATATTTAGTCTAAAATTGAACTTAAAGATAACAAAATAAAAATTAAAATAGTACATGTTCGATATTCGTAATTACAATTTTCACATTTTATAATTTCATTCACATAATTTATATAATTTTGTAAGTAAAATATTTATAAATATTCTCAAAATAAAGGATAAACGATAAGAACTACATATGAATATAATAAAAACAGAATAATCGATTTGTTAAAAAATTTTAAATAATAAATTATATGTATGAATTACTTTAAAACACAAAACCGTAGCTTATACAGGAGTTTTAGAAATAAGTTTTTTCTACAAACGAAACTCATGTACAATAAAGTTGTATTTTTTACTTTACACTTATAATTGATACAATATATTCACATATAAAAATGTTACGAATAAATTTTCATAAAACGATAAACATCTATATACATAATTTGTTTATTTTATTCATATATAAATATTAATTTAGTTACAAAAGTTCGACGGCTTAGATTTCTTGAATAAAGTTTGATAGCTGCAATTTAAAGTTTTTTCATGAAAAAACCCATTGGAATTATCGCGAAGCTTACAAAAATTGTAATAAATTTCCTTAACGGAAGATTTTATAAAATAATACTTTAATTAATTCATTTATAAAGTATGCGTGTAATTAATCTTAATTGATCACACCCGCAGAAGTCTTTATCTTTCTTACAATCAATGGACAACCATTAAAATTGTATCCTTTCGACTCGCACAGTCTCACTAAAAATTAAAAGTTATCACAAAACGAAGCTCCCGCGGAGTTTTCTCACATCAGACTTCCTTTGCTGACTTCCGTGCAAAGACTCGACATTTGGTGTAAACACACATTGGATAAACAATAATCTTAGCTATGTAATATACCCATCTAAAAGAATAAATAATGCAATTGTTACAAAATTTTCTTTCGCTACATAACTATTCGACAAAAATCATAAAAGAATCATCTTCCTATGCTTTCAGGATCTCCAAGTAAATACACATGCTCTAGATCATTATACACAATAGGATCATTTTATCTTAACGAAAAAAGAACGACGGGGGTATAAAGGTAACCAACAGGTACGGGGGTGGGACGTCGGCTGCTTAATTCAGGGAAGGACGAAGCTCTTGTAGCTGCGGACGGCACGTAGTTTCTTTTTTATGGCGCAGACGAGGTCGGAGGGCTGAAGGACGACGGAGACGTCGCGACCGAGGCCATTCAGGCGTTCGCGCGCGCTCGCCTCGAACAGGTTGAGCGGCCGATTGTTCACTTCGGTGAGCGTCCAGCTGACGGTGGTGCCGACGTCGGCCGAGGGGTCCGCTGGATTCGCCACCGTCGACAGGCCCAGCGCCTGGGCCGACGCGGACACCGCCAGCACCTCGTTCACGCTGCCCACTTCGAGGCCGAAGTCCTCCGAGTCCGAGCGTCGCGTCAACGTCGTCACGCGCCCGTGTGGCAGGCGCCTGACTATCATTTCCACCTGCAAATTTATTGAAATATATTGCAAACCGTCTACTTATATACTTTATATTTTGTATTTTACGATAATGAATTCTTTTTATTAATAGACTAGACATTGATCATTGGTCATTGATCTGCTGAATATTATTCCACACGATTACTATTGTAGTAGTGTGTTTAAATGTTTTCTTGAAAAACTGATAGACTGTTATTATATATAAAGAAAATAATTTCTTTTTTAGTTTTTCAGAAAATTTTATAAGAAGCTTTTGAGATGTTTCTCTGCGATTGAAGCTTGAGATAAAATTTTTAGAAATACTTACACGAGGAAATGTAATATTTTTTAATATTTCTCTAGCAGAAGCAGCTCCATTTAGTGGAACTCCTGCTATACTTAATACTAAATCTCCAATGTGCAGTACATTGTAGAGTAGCGGATGTTCCTTGTGTTTCCATCCAGCGACCCTAAAATTTGAAAATAATTCTCTAAATTAAATCGTATAAAAATAGTATTAAGACTGTGATAAAAAAATTGCACTTTACTAACCAAACAGCTCCGAAACAGTCAACAAAGGCAATGCCGTCTTTACAGTCTCTCTTCATCAATTTCAGTCGCACACCCGCGGGATGGCTCATTTCTTTACGCAGTTGCATAACTTGCTGTTCCCTCAGCGTGAGCTGATTGCGCACTTGTCGACTCTGACTAGCAGTGGAGGAAATTGATGCAGGACCGGCGACGCTGGAAGTGTTCGACGTAGCACCCGAGGAAGCTACCTCCGCGTTGTCCGAGCTTCGGTATTCAATCAACGCCGCGTACTGCTCGCTGTCGTCACTCGCACTATGCGACCTACTGCTGTTTGAACAAAAATATTTATGTCACTCTTACAGTCTTTTATCGTACAAATTGATGTCTACATTTTTTTATGTTTTAACAATTTAATTGACGTTTTAACATTTTTTATGTGAATATTTAGCTATCAAACCTGCTAGGTGTTGGATTGTTGTTTCTAACGGAGTCGCTCGGAGAATAGGAGGAGGAAGCGAGGAAGACACTCTCGTAGCTGGAGTTGTCGTTAGCAGTGATCCCGCTGCTGCCGGGGAGCCGAGGACTAGGCGGCACCGGCGGAGCCGAGCGCGTCGGCTGCCTCAAGCTCGGCCTCCGCTCCTCCGTGGCTATGTCGTCGAACGTGAAAACCGTCGGTGCACTCGACGTGGACGGCGAGGCTGAACTTGCAGGTACTCGAAGGTTTGTCGATAGACCCTGCAAAGTAATCGTACAATTAGATTTTTATAATTTTTATTGCCTTGTCATTTGAACACGATTATTATAAATAATTTTAACAAATTAATTATAATAAATTAATTTTTTAAAGTACTAGTGTATTTGGAATTGAGAAAAATGAAATTCTTACTGCACTGGGTGGTGGAGGAAGCGGACTCATCGGATCTCTGGTGGCGATCCTCTCTGGACCTCTGGAATACAAATTTTCCTTGGGCTTCAGTATTTTCATGTCGGTCAGCTTCCTCGTGACCACCTGCACCCAGTCCAACATTGCTTGGTACGTAGGCGCCGCCAGCCTGAGAATCTGATCGTCATTGAAATTCACGCAGAATTCGTAGTCGTTTTTGGAAGTTGCACAAAGGGTGGGTGACAAATGCAGGGCATTGCGCAATGACTGAGACCAGATAGGAGAGTGTGTCGTAGCTTGTTTTTGGTCCGTGAAGCCCTCCAGTCGAGGCTCAGCATCGTCGTGGACGCAGAACGTCACCCAGCAACGTGTCGAGTCTTTGTCAGACTTTGTGTCTGTTCGACGTAGCCAACCGTTCTTGTGAATCTCCCTAAAGAGCACCTGAGCTGTAGCTGATAAAAAATTCATCATAAGATTTTAATCTTTAATTATCAAGGCTTAAAAATTTTTAAATTAAAAGTATTACTTTCACTGCTTGTTGTGGATTGTTGTGCATCGGAACTAGATCTGCTGTCTCCTCGGGATCTGTCATCCGAGGTCCGAGCCATTTCTGTCAGCAACCTGACGGCCTGCAGCATCTTGGAGGTTTAGAATAAAACTTAAAGAGTCTTTTCCTTTTTCTTCCACTCTTCCTTTGCGCAAACTCTAAGATCATTTTATGAAAGATCTCAGCCTCTTTGGTTCAAATGGCATTTGCATCGAGAGCATTTGAAATGCAAGCGATCTAAAAATAAAAGAATACATGTGTTAACATCCAGTATTTCAGAATACAAATGATTTGTACAAAAAATAAGTTACTTATATTTACTGAATGTTCACAATGAAATATTATTTTGGATTTTTTTTATTTAATCTATGCTATAAAAAATATTTAAGCATTTTTATCTCACCAAGATATTTTCCTTATAAATTATCTGTTTGTGTTTGTTTTAAGTTTATTTGATAAATGTCAGTTTTATCTTGTTTTTATTGATTAAAGCTTAAATAACAATGCACACTTAACATAACAGTATTCAAACTTGAAATTTAAAAAAAAAAACAACTTTTATAAGAGAAATTAAACTTTATTTGAATATAAAACTGAATGCATTTATGGAACTTGAGAAAAAATAAGACTAAAGAGTCAGCATTTTCACAACAAAATGAAACCCACAGACTTCTAAGTAAATAGTCATCTGACATCAGCGTGTCACAGTCTGATTAGCACAGAGATAATATCACTTTCTCTTGCTCTATGGATTAATGAAAGCAGTGACAAAGTTAAGAAGTAAAATTTAGTTGAACTGCTTCATTTAAAATCTTGTTAGATTTGTATTTATATTAAATAAGTTAATTTTGCGTACAATATTAAAATTTAACTATTTTTCTCTTGTAAATGGAGACAAATTTTTTACGAAAAAATCTTATTTTGTATGTATAATATCAAACTTAAAATGACAACATATGTTTCTTTAAAAGTGTACGAACAACAAATAGATCTTAATGAATGATCTCAACCATTTGCAACAATCTATTATGCAAATATGTGAGCAACGAGCAGCGTAACAAAAGCATTCTAACTTCTAAGTACTATGATAAAAAACAAATAAACTCAGCTGTTTGATTACTTGTGTTCATTCCTCGATGACATTTGCAAGTTTTTGGTCCTTGGTAGAGAATCTGTGCTTGGCAGCCTCAGCAACCTCCAGCGATGAAGCAACCAGCAGCCAGCTATCGGTGGTCAAGCACTGGACTTTACAGGTGTGGCGCGCGTTACTCCGATGACACATAATCTGCTCCTCGTCGGCGCAAAAAAGGGAGAAAAAGAAAAGCAGCGAACGAGGCAAGTCGCGAGAGCCGAGAGAGAGAAGGGGTGCGAAAAAGAAAGCGCCAGCGCTCGTATTGTTTTTCTCTCTTTTTTTCCTCGTCCTCTCTCGCGTATATTACCTCCCACGAGAGCGCCGCAGGATATCCCACTTTTGCACGTGACGCAACGGCGATCCGGAGCGCAATTAACGACTAGCGGAGTGCAGCGTGCGCTTGCAGGCTCCGGGAGCCTTGATCAAAAATTATCCATATTGCAAATTGACAAATCTATAAACATGCGAGGTTTTCCCGCAGTCGCCATCTTTACACGCGGTTTTGGCGCGAAATTTAAACTCGACACTTTAGTCCCTATATACATATGTGTGTACATACATACACTGTAAAAAAAAATTTGTGAAATTATTACACTGAGCATATTTAATCAATATTAACTATTATCAGAATAGTTAAATCGCAACAAAATTGTAAAATTCACCTTCAGTACTGTGATTTTACAATTTTTTGCTTACTACTTTCAGAGTAGCAAATTAATATTACCTATTCTGAGACTGAGAATTTCACTATTTTTATAGTAAATTCACTAAAACATTAATAATATTACAAATTCTTTGTAATATTTCTATATTCATTGTTGTAAACACATCATGTGATTTTACTACACGGAGCTATTTCACAAAATATTTTTTTACAGTGTACCTGTTTGTATTCTTTTCAAAAATAAGAAATGAAATTTTCAAGTTTTAAAAGTTTATTTATATTCTCTATAAACTTAAACATGGTAGCAAATTTTATAAAATGAATTATGAAATGAATAATGGTTCTTAAAAATTAAAAAAGTGAGTGTAGCAACTAGAGCATATGATTACATCAAGTTTAATCATAAATATTAAAAGATAAATGTTATCCATTAATAAATGTGGTTTATCTTACAAAATTCACATAAAAGTGAGTTTCTTCAAATTGCTAGGACGATGCCAATGAAACTTTATCTTCGGCAATTACAATGTCTGATACTTTGTTAAGTTTCTTTTCAAACTTAGAAGTTGCTTTTTCGGAAGTGCTGTCAGGAAAGCTTACTAGATATTGCGCTACAGCTTTTTTTCTCAGCTTCTTTAGTGAAATTTCGCCTTTCACTTTAACAATTTCCAATATTGTGTTCTTCCAACTGAATTTGTCCACGCCATTTTCAGTAGATTCTTCTTCCGGAGTCACCTCTGCTTCTTCAGTCTGAACTTTTATTTTACTAGGAGGTTCATTAGCATTGGCATCTTTTTCATCAGCTTCATGCTCTCTTTTCTTCGATTTTTTCTTCTTATCGTTTTCACTATTTTTAACATTATTTACAGTATTAGAGCCCTCCACTTCTGTTTCATTATTTTCTTTGCTAATGTTTGAATTATTTTGATTCTCTTCTGTGATTACGTTTTCTGAAAATAATTTTAATTATTTATTTAATTATTCTGAGGTGATGTGATTTTATAAATGTCAGTGTGATGGACTAAAATCCAAATTTATAATTCTTTTTTAAATGAAAGTAGAAAGAAATCGTTTATTAACCCTATAATACCAGCTCTCCTTGAAAGATAAAAAAGTTTGTCTTTTACAAAATATAGTCTGAAATAACTTATGTAGTTACATCTTAAGTTTTATCTTTTTATTTATAATCATGAATTGTTTACTAAATACTTGGAAATATAAAATTGAATGTAACATACATGCTACATCAAGCACTAGAGGGTTACTAAAGGACATTAGATTGTTAGATCAGAATATTATTAATTCTAAAATTATATTCTGTTAAACTTACGTGAATCATTTTTCTGTGAATTATTGGCATTGATCTCAGCTGATCCTTCTTTAAATGCCTTTTCCATTTTATCCCACACAGTTTCAACTATTGACATGTTAACTCTATTTCCAGACATACTTTTTATAAAATTTAAAAATTTTGCCTTTTTTCTAGGAATGTTATCGTGCTTTGATATAGAATTTAAAAGATTCCTTTCAGGAACTGTCAAGTGTGTAGAATTAGAAAGAACATTTTGAACAATAGTTAGCCAGGCTTGCTGTTTCTTTTCTCCTTTATTTGCGCTTGGCTTTGCCACATAATCCTTTCCTCCGTATCTTTCATTTTCCGTAATACACTTTGTGTGCGCCACATATTCGTCTCCTCTGTCAAAAAATAAATCATTCGAATATCTTCGTTAAATGTACATACTTACGGTCTATTTTTATCTTTTAAAATGACTCACCGAAAATCCTTGAAACAGTCCACGCAAGTGACGAAAACTGGCTTCCTACACTGGAACTGATAATGCTTAGCGACCTTTGGCTTCTGCAGTGAGTCACCGCAATTGTTGCAGGTAAAAACCACCATAATTAATCTTCTCCTTTAATTAATACTGCAAATGTATTTTAAATACCTTAATTTACCCTGAAAAATTATTCACATTAATTTTTTGTAATTTTTTATAATATTGATAAATTTATTTAAGAAAAAAACTTTGCAGATGCAGAAATAAATTGAAAAACTACTTGTGCAAATGAAAATTCTCGAAATGCTCCAAAATAAGGGCTCAACAATCGGACGGGCGATTACAAGTTCTACGTATGTTACTCAATTATCAATGCATACGAGGAGAATAGAATAATTGCTTACCAGTTGAACGTTTAGTAGAGACGTCGCGTCCGATACCGAAGTCCAGCCTCTCGACACGACGAAACCGCAGGGATGGTTGAAGCGAAGATAAATATTTGACGCACTAGCGAGTCGATAAATTTTTCATGCAATAATTATAACAAAAGGCAACGGTCGACCATTTGAGGCGTAAACTTGCGATCCACGAAGTAAACACGTGTTTTAGCGCGGACTATGGACCCCGCGCCGAAACCATATTATGGAAAACACCGACCTAGATTGACTTGACATCGCCACATAACCTCACCTGCACATTGTCACCTCCGCGGCTCCACCGCCGCGCCGCAACGCTATATATATATGCACATCTTTCAGTTGACTTGTGAGTGTTGTAACCGACAATTCAGAGTTTGGGTAAATAAACCGAGTAGTTATTAAGCATTGCTTTTAATTTACAGTAGAAGATTTATTTATGTGCACTACGGTACGATTAATACAAAATTTAAATATTTTTTCAGAGGATACAAACGAAGACTAACAGTTTTTTGAATGCACCAAGTTGAAAATTGAAATTCAAAATGTCTAGTGATTCAAATAGCGTGGAAGATAAAACTGAAGATAAAGTTGAAGAAAATGAGGAAGAAGATATGAGTAAACGAAAAAAAATAAAAATTTCGAATGATGTGGGAGAGCCAGTGGATTCCAATAAAAATGACACAAAAACTGAGGTTTCTGAAGCTTCAAAAGAAACACCAGAAAATACAGACTCTACTATTAACAGTGAGGATTCTTCAACAAATAACTCTGATGTAGTTACTAGTAATGTAGATAATTCAACAAATAATTCCGATAATATGAGTAATGAAAGTGAGCAGGTAGAATCAGCTTCTAGTAATATTTGTAACAGTGCAAGCAGTGAAACAGAATGTACAGATTCTAACGTAGATGCTCCGAAACAAAGTGTCGATAATGACAGTACAGAAGCTGATCAGTCCGATTCAAATGCAGTTGCTCAAAAGCAAAGTTCCGACAATAACTCTATACAAGCCGAACTATCTGATTCTAATATTGCTGCTCCAAAACAAAATTTGGATACTGACACTTCACAAACTGAACAGACTGATTCTAAAACTGATGCTCCAACACAAAGTGCCGATAATGACAAAACAGAAGCTGAACAGTCCGGTTCTGTTACTCAAGATGATAATGAAAAAAGCAAATCTGACGTACCTGTTGACGAAGCTGAAAATAAATCCTCTGATGGTAGTACAGGCTTAGTTTCTGACAACGAGAAAATATCTAGATCACAAGCTGATTCAGATAATAAAAATGAAGAGAGTAAAAATTCTCCAAATTCTCTTAAAAATGACCAAGAAAGTTTGTACGAACTTCTTAACAATCCAAAGGATATACAAGACGATACCAGTGTTAATGCAAATGGAAAAACTGAAATTTCTGTAGCTTCAAATGGCAGTAGTGAACAAACAGATACTGCTGCTGTTCAAGAGGAAAGTGCATCTACTGAAATTCAGAAAAATGATGAAATTACTTGTGAAGAATTACTTGATATTTTACAAGAGAAAGATAAAAAGATAAAGAAAAAGGTACTTATAATTGATGTGAGAAATGAAGAGGAATATTGTAAATCGAGAATGTCTTTTCATGACAATCTAATAAGTATTCCAGCAGAGAAAATCCAATCAAAGTAAGTAGTTTGAAACAAATATTAGTTTCTAAAATTTACATAATACATCTATTTAATATTTCTAATTCGATAATTTATTTTTAGCAAAGTACCAGGTTATTATAGGTATATTTTATTATATGACATTGAAGCAGAGAAAAAATTCACAAGAAGATCCCACTATGATATTATTGCTCTGGTCGATAAAAACTCTGAACTTAAAACTATGGACAGTGATAGTAAAATAGCGATATTTAAACACAGTTTGGAAGAATACGATGTACATATAGATTATAAAAGAATAGCTGTTCTAAAAGGTGGTTTTGAAGAATGGACAAACTTGTACCCCGACTTTGTTACAAAATCCTAAGCATTATTAAATATTTAATAGTTTTACACATTAAGCACTTTTAACAATGATATTAAAATCTGAAAATTTTCAATACATACCAATAATTTTTTTTAAAAAAATCACATCGAAAACAAATAAATACAACTTTTCAAGGCTGTAAATAAGACTTTCAAAGTATGTCATCGGTACAAATATATATTGATATTTATT
>UXGC01001324.1:0-25000 GCA_900480045.1 Eurytoma adleriae
ATAAAAAACATATTAAAAAACATACGCAACGCTTGTTCGCCCCTGGCTAGCCGCTAAGTGTAGCCGCCAAATTCAGCAATTCAGCTTCATGAAAGTAGGTATAGTAACAACGCGTACTGGAATCTGAAAGTACATCTTAACCATCTTTTCTGGCCGATTCACCAATTACTACTGTATTTATGTATAATGTTTTTTAATCAGAATATGATCAAATTCTCCACATCTGGGGTTTCTAGTCAGAACTAATACAAGTTGACCAATTGCTAGAAAATCACTCATGGTCTGATCAACTCATGGCTAATTTTCTACCAGAAATCAACCAATGTTTTAACGATATACGATGTGAAATTCGGAGAAAATAATTCCTAAACTTGATCACTTTAAAGACGTCAAAAAAGATTTTTCCAAAATTCTGTAAACCATGCATTTCGATATCTCCTGTATCTGACTCACATTACTAATCCTAGGTTACGGATGAGACTCGCAAGATCCTGGAACCATTCGGTTACGGCTTCGAGCAGCGGGGCCTGGTGTTCGTGAAGGGCAAGGGTCAGCTGTTGACGCATTACCTGATCAAGAAAGACGGCGTGTACCTGAACCTCGACAGCGACCTACCGGTGGAGCCCACCCACCCCATCATCTACCAGTAAGCGCAAGGTCCGAGCCCGAAAAAGGCGATCAGGAGACGAGAATCAAGCGGACTCACGTCCGTCCCGAAAGGCGCTAAGGAGAAGCGGCCAAGGAGGTGGGGGGGTTCGCTCGTACCTAACGGGTGGTGTGGATAATCCACGGTCGAGACGACGGGACAAACGCACACTGACACGCCGGCCGGCGACGGATTGACACACGGGAGGAGCTTTGATCACACGGCCATATTGTCTTCTAAAAATAAAAGGCCATTCGCGCAGAGGATGAAACTTCCCCGCGATGGTAATCGAAGCTCCGCCGGAAGATAGCGAATTAGGGTGGGAACAAAAAATGTTTAGCAATTTAAAGATGCGAAAGATAAATCGTACTAAAAGTTGTAGCGTTGTCTTTCTCGTGTAGCAGCAGAAATGCTGATGTGTGTGCTACTTCTATCCGTCGATTAAGGCAGGCTTACCGATGAAAGGGAGGCAAGTCGGGGGTGGTAGACAAAAATTAGGGAGGAAAAACGATGATGTTTCACTGGAGCTGCGACAAAAAATTACAGTAAATGTCATCTTTTATTAAACATATGTACTTTAAACGAGGCGGATAAGGGTTTAGGAGAAAAAAATTAATTAATTAACAATTGAATATTCTATAAAAATTATTACTATTGATGCTGCTGCTTTTTGGGCTGCGGAAAAATCTCTTGTACTTTACGGTTATGAGATAGATATTTTATTCATAGATTGATTTTTGACAAGTAGTCCATAATTTGAATTTCACTTTTGTTCGTAGTTGAAATTCATTTCAAATATTATAATTTACTTTCGATTCGAGTATTTCCTTACTGTAGAACCAGTGAATCGAAGAAAATTAACAATCATGAACTACATATGAAAGTAACAGCAGCGTAGGAAATTCTTACAGACGTAAATGTGCTTTGATAGACTTTCGGCAATACGACGACTCACAGACTTTGCCTATCCAATATGTCTTTCGAACACTTAAAAGTGCGTCTAATTAACTACATTTAAAAGAAAATAGTATATAATTGAATTATTTTTCAAACTGTAAAGACGAATGTCGTTGATTAAATCTTGTAGATAAACTAGGCGAGTGTTAGAAGCTAGTGCGTCAGGGTATCTCCAAAAGCTGTCCAGAGTCAACAGGATTTTTTATATTAACTTATGATTAACCGATTAGTATGTACAAATTTTTCTCATTGTATGTAAATATATTTTCTAACGACGCAATAGTTTACACAGTAAAGGAATATTTATAAATAAGATGCAACAATATTGTATCTAAAATCAAATGTATTTATTACACATGTATAAACTACTATGACTGTAAAATATTCTAAATTTTAGTTTCTTTACGATTGCGCTTCTTTTGTTATTGTAAACAAAATTATTTTACTGTGCACATTTTTTTGTACAAGTGAAGTACGACCAGAACTACAACTAGTCACGAATTGTACATTGACTGTCTTGCGGACCTATTCTGCGTTTGAAAACTAACTGGTACATCCGCTAATTCTCTATTTTATTTACTCAAATTTTTAATGAAAATAATACCAATTTGAAGTCAAATTGCCAAAATTAAATTTAAAACTAAACATCGTTACCACGATTCCGGTAGATAAAGTAGGGAATTGGCGAAGCGAGCGCCCTCTCGGTTGATTGTCCAAGTTTGTTCGAACAAACCAAATCCAATTCACTTGTACAAAAGTAGTTAAAGTACGTCGGAAGGTGAGCGCTAACTTGGAGAATTGCGTTTGCAAGAAAAAGGACCGCGACACTAAATGAATTTTATCGACTTTCCGTAGCCCAAAGCCCTTGCTGTCGATCACTGTGTTCACTGGGGAGTTAAATTGGCGATTACCGTCCGAGGCTCTCGTTCCACGCGAACTTCGAGGGAATGTCCTTGGCAAATTGTAAATTTCGTGGAAGACGCCTCGGCGAGCGCTCGCGCGACGTAGCGTCAATAAGAGAAACTAAGAGAAAAAAAAATCGGTCACTAGACGTCTTTTCAGTCTGTGATAACTTCGTCGCGAGTAGCGTAACATGTAACTACTGTTGATGTACACTTAAAAGATAAACTTAGGGCGGGAACAAACAATAAGGTTATAGCGAGCGAGGGATGATTGTAATTCTTAGAAAATTCAAGTGTTATCGAATGTTGGATGCGTGAGGCTGCAAACGAGTTCAACGGTGAAACAAATTTAAGTTGACACTGTAACGGCTACATTGTCATTGTAAAATTTTAGAAATTATCGATCGGTTGATTTATGAAAGTTAGCGGATTATTGGTTTCACTGATGTTATCAACGTTGTACTTTAGGAACAATCGTTGTTGATATTGTTGAATCATGAGTTGAGTAGAAAATTATCAAAATTAACGTCTCGTCGTTAAGTGCAAATAGTTAATGTTTTGAAAATTGGAAGTCTATTGGAGAAGTGTTCAAATTAAAAGATGCACGAATAATTTAACGGGTTAATTTTCAACATGAAAATTACCTGGTGAAGTAACTATATCCATGTTTAGTCGAAAAGTTCTGAAAAAAACTCAAAGGGCAAACAAAAAAGTTAATAGTTACTCATTAAAATGTAAAGGGTTGATGAAACTAATAATTTTAATGCCAACTACGGTCCACAAAATTGACAAGCAAAACACTGACGGTGGCATAAACTACGTATACTGCGGCGAAAAGTATAAAAACCGCATAAGCTCGGAATAAAGGGAGGTGGATGCACAAAACGAACAAAGGACTGAACAGTGCAATGAGGATTAAGGTTAAGTAGGCAAAATGGAATAAAAAGTAAAAAAAAAAAGAAACGGCAGAATGTGTGTAGCTTGTGAAAACGTAGACTGTTGATGTGTAGCCGGCGAACGAGGTCAAACGTAGCACAAAGAGTAGTGATTACGAAAATCACGCTCGCGGAGAAACAGGAAACTAAAACGTAACGAGAAACAAAATCCTTGAGAAAATGAGAAAAATATACCGACGTGTTAATTTGGGGTCAGTTTTCTCTCTTTAATTGCAGAAATTATAAATATTCTTATTTGAAGCGCACTTGGCCTTTATGGATATTTTCTTCAACATGTAATTAGCAGAATTATTTTAAGGAGTCAAGGGTAATTTTTAAAAATAATATTCAAATATTATTTAATCTTCATTTTAATTAATTTTTTGCTGCATACGTTTATTAAATAAATGAAAACGTACAGAATGTAGATCATTGAGTAAACATATAGTATTTTTAGTGATGCTATCCAAATTCTGACTCCTTAAAAAATATTTACAAATTTATTTTCTTCGCACAAATCCATAATTTTTTGCAAATTTATTTAGTAATGCAGAAAATATTTTTGTCATACACACTTTATATCAATGGTAGCATAAAAAGGAGAAGGTAAACTCTATTTTGGAAGAAATCAATTGAACTTCGTATAATAAGTCTCTCAAAGGGCAACTAGTTGTAGATCTGCTCGACAGAAAGATCGAAAATATATATTTTGCAAAATAAAAGAAGTGGTATCGTTGCTCTAAACTCTTTTCTTACAATTCAGTGTCCTTCCGCACTAACGTATGAAGCATAAAATTTAACATGAATTAAAATGATTATTGTAACCGTTTAAAAAAAAATTGATGTTTCCATTGAGAATCAATCTCTCCTGCGTCTACAAGCTAAATGATCGAGCCAGATTAAACGACTCCGTCAATAATAGCGAAAAAATCTCGAAGCGAAGCAAATCACTAGAGTGTAATAATAAAAAAAAAATAATAGAAAGTAGCAGAAAAAATAAACAATGTAATTAGAGAGCAACAGAAAGATAAGTAGTACACACGAAAAAAGACTAAATGCGTACAAAGAGACCAAAGCCAGGTGCAGCAAATAAAAGAAAGACGAAGAGACAAAACAGTAGCCTTTTGCAAATCAATAACACAAAAAAGAGAGAGAAAGAGAAATAAATTGAAAATGCGATTCAGTCCGCAATGAAGGGTTCAAGTTAGGACATAACTTAGCGTAGCACGAAAATGAGATTGAAAAGTGTTTAATACAAAAGAACACGCGGAAAAATAGGGATCAAAGAAAACGAGTATCTAGAGAAAAAATGTAAAACGTGACAGTGAACGTAGAGAAAGTTAAAAAAAAAAATAGAAAACTAATCACTTTTAGCTTTTAAGCGTAAGCTGCGTAAAGCGATACGAGCACAAAGCAGGATGCATGTGTATGTTGTGACACGTGACAACCATAAAGCACAAAGAGTCAGAATTAAAATTCACCGAGGGCTTCAAGGTTTTATGAATTATAAAAGACCTTTTGTCGCATACGCTGTGAAACAGCGCGATATTGCTGATATGTAGCTCAGATTAATATTCACCGCGCGGAAGTACTTTACCTACATTTTTATTATTGGAATTGATTATGAATATTAATATTATTGTCAAAATTAATATTTTATTACGTTGTTGATAATTGTTAATATTTATTATTAGACAAATTTTGAAAGGACCAAAAATGTATCAGATTTTTTTTTTAATTATTAAGTACTAGGTCATTAGTAATGACTGCAGTTACATTAAACAATTATTTTGATTATGGAAGAAGGTCATTAAAGGCTTGAAATTAACGCTAAAATATAATTTCAATTTGATTATTTTTTTTTATTTTTTTATTTTTTATTTTTTTTTTATTTTATATATATATTTTTTTTTTTTTTTTTTTTATGCCTAAATGAAATGAAAGATCATTGCTTTTCTTAAAAATGATGGCAAAAGTTTTAATAATTGAAAAATTTCCTTTTTTAATCAAAATTAAAAAAAATAACAACACGTAATGTATTGCCTTGTATTTACTAAATTTTACCAGTACCTCCGTACGGTGTTTTGCCCCGCAACATGAAGACTCGATGAACAAAGAAAAAAAAAAGAGGAAACGTAGACCGGGCTATACCTTAACAATACTACTCTATGGTCGCCGACACAATTTATTTTTTTACAGCGCCAGCGTGAGCAAAGTTATCATGGACACTTTTCATCGACATATGCGAATACGACATATGGAGGAGAGGTGGGGAGGGGTAGTCGAAGGTGGAGCTATAAAGCTGTTACAAAATAAAAAGAGTCGATTAGAATGAACGGGTTTTACGGAGAGACGCAGAACGGCCTAATGAAAAAGTACGAAGCCGAGAATGAAAGTGAAGAATAAATAGTAAACGTGCGCTTTGGGTGAGAGAAAAAAAAAGAGCAGGAGAGAATGGTTAAACTGTCCCTCCTCGAGAAACAGGTACATTGTAATTCCCACTTTTCCACTAATGCGATTAGCTTTGTCGAATAAACCTAATGAGAAATGAGATAAATGATTTTGTCTTTAAAAAAAGATCATTTTATAATTTTTTTTTTTAATGTTGCTCCTACTAGTCACATTGTTTATATTAATTTTTCGTGATAAGTTTGAAACTTTCTATTTTACGCATTACTTTAAGTATCAAACTGAACTGTGATAGTTACTATTGAATTTTTTAAAAGTTCTTATATACATGCAGTTTGCAAAGATCAATATAGTACAAAAGTTACTTTTACTGTGTTAATGATATGTAATTTTTGTTTTCTAGGTACATATTTATTTTTAATATTATTTATAATTTTTTGTATAATTTAAAATAAATTAAAAATAATTAATAATTAATTAATATGTAATATAAAATATATAATAATATATATTTAATGTATTATTTAATTTAATTTAATTATTTTTTATTAATCATCAGAAGTATTGTAGAAATATGCCTGTGTTTAATTTATGCATTTTTTAAAAATGTTTTACTTTTTAAAAACTACTTGGTCAAAATTTCTTCAAACAAATTTCATTGGTTATTAATAATTTCTAGAGCTAACCCATTTTATTCTGCTATTTTATTTAACAAAACTTTAATACAATTCAAAATTAAATTTATTAAAATTAAATAGTTTTATTTATTAGTATTTATAATGTCAGTTTGAAAATAGCAATTAGGATTTGGTACTGAGTAACTTTTTAGTATTTGCAAATTATTGCAGTTGACATTGTCATCAATAATTTATTTTTAAAATACAAAACCATGCCAGTTATTAATTAAAAACTCGACAAAGCTATTCGTTAGATTTTCGGAACCTTGTAAATTAGCAATAATAAAAGGTAACAAAGAAGTTGTACATGTAAATAATCAAGGCTAAATAAATACAATGATAATTATCACTTCGACAAATGGCGATGTAAGGCAAAATACCAAGTTAAATTAAACATTGAAATAATAATTAACAAAATATAATGTACTAGGGCTTCGATCTTTTCAGAACCCAAGTGAAAAAAAAATATGTGTGGTGTGGTAAAAATAAAAAAAAAATACAAAAAAGTAGGAATGAACAAAATGACTAAAACATAATATGCAAAAACTTAAAAAAAAATATATAAATTAAAAATTAAAAGTAAACTAAACAGTTTTTCTGTCGATGGAGTATCTGCGATGGCGCGATGTGAGAAGTACTTTCACTGTAGATATCTTAGCACTTAAACAAAGATGTATGTAAATGTATAGGTATATTATTATACACATGGACTCGAGAGGGAACACATTTTAACTTTTCTTGAGAATGAAAGACAGAGCGTAAAAAGAGTAGGGGAATGAAACAAAAGAAACCCCATTAAACTGCATGTCGAACGAATATGCTAAATAAAAAATATATATATATGAACATATGAAGACGAGCGATATAAACGTACAAGAATTCATTGGAGATTCCTTGAAAACGTCCTTTTTTCCTGATCTCTACAATTTCTTCGAACAATCATTGAATTTGTGCAGATTGATTTTTTAATCATTGTTAATTTTAAAATATTAGTTAATAAAAACCAATTTTCAATGGCATTTACTGTGTTTTCTGACTATCGCCTTATTTTCATTTTAACCTTTACTTAGAAAGGTTTACCTTACCTTTACAAAAAGGAAAAATTAAAGTTTGTTTAAAAATTCAAAAAATTTGAGTAAAAATAATTAATTTTCAAAAGATATTTTTTACGTTGTTTTATAATTTTGAATAACAAAATAAATTGTCTGAAGCAACAATGGAATTGTTTGCCTGCTGGCGTTACACAGTTAGAGATAGTACCTTTTAAACGTGCTATCAGTGATCTTACCTTAGCTTTCTAGGTTTATCTATTTCATTTATTTTTGTAAATTTTCATCTATTTCATTTATTTTTGTAAACTTTTTGTACTTTTTATTTTAAGGGCGTTTGCCCGTTTAAATAAATAAAAAAAATAAAAAAATAAAAATAACTTAAAAGTCTAGTTATTAAATAAACATTTATTATGTTTTGTTTTTATTCTTGTCATCTTTCATTATAAAAATATTGTAATATATAATTATTATATGGAAATGCAGAGCAAAATATTAATTACATTTGAGACATGGTTGAGATTATATCATTTATTGAGGTTGATTTTTATTAAAAATATAATTTATTCATTAAAATATCGCTTCAGAGGTGCATTATATTTACAAAAGTTTCAGGGCGCCTGGACATGGAAACGAAGAAACTACAAAGTTACGCACATCTATATTTTTTGCTAGTAATTCTTGGATTACTTAAAAACTTTTTTTATGCTTTGAATAAAGCATAGAGTCAAACTTTCAGGGACGATTTACACTATAAATTGTATTTCCCATCTCCCCGCGTTTCTCGTAAATCCGAGACGTGGCACACATAACTATACTTGACGCAGTAATATTCAGGGATACATTTTTTTAACGCAGTGTTTATTTGCGAGAATTTCCGTCTAGATTTTTGGACGTCTAAAAATATTTTTAATTCATTTCGTGTAGTTATAGAAGAATATTTTCATGGATCATTATGAGGTATTAATGACGAAATAAAATAATTTTAAAAAGTAAAAAAAAAAAATTAAAAAAAAATATAAAAAAAAAATAAAAAAAATAAAAAAAAATAAAAAAAATAAAAAAATAGTAAAAATAATTTTTCTTTTTCTGATTAATGTTCTAGAATTACGAGATCATAACATTGAATTATTTACTTATTATTGACAGATAAGACTTTTACTTGTATTATCGACACGTGAGAGTAAGTTTTAAAAATTTTTTTCTTTGTACATTGCTAATTAAAATTTATTTACAGAAATATAATTTAATATTTTTTTCGAAATTATTAACGTAAGAAATTGACGAAATTGAGTTTTTGAAAATTTTCGTAATTCTTCCTTTACAATTAGAAACTTTATAGCAGATTTTACTTAACTAAAATTGTTATTTTAGTTACTATATTGTAACGAATTAATACTCAGACGACTTTAAAAATATTAATTTTATCAACTTCTACATTCTAATGCAATTTTAAAAGATCACATTCGTAACCCGATATTTCCAATCATAAAATTCCATAAATTTCTCGCAAACTTACAATGAGAAAAGCACGGACAATTCAATTTTTCATTTGATCAAGAGAAAAAAAAAGACCAAGACGAAATGTTATCCGCCCGAAGCACGCAAAGTGCATTACCCAATTCGAGAATGGGAGGTAGCGGAAAAGTGGATGAGTCTCCCGCGCAGTCGGGGAGGCGTTTTCTCGCGCGACAGAAGGCACACGGCAAGGTAAAGAGAATCAGCCTGGCAGAACACAGCCCCGTCTTTCTTACTTCGCCCTTTCGTGCTCTTAAGTACGTCGATTCGTCCTGCAGCTTACTTTTCATTTTCTCGGTCTCTCTCTTCGTTAATGTCGCGTTTAACGACGTGCACGTCGTGCGTTTTTTATTTTTTATTTTTTTTTTTTTTTTTTTTACTTTACAAAACTGCTATGAGATTTTGCACTTCCTTAGCTTTTCTTACTTTTTTTTATTACGTTGCACTTTGAATATCGAGTACTTTTGTAAGGAAGAAAAACCTCGCCGGAGGATGCAGAGTTTTTAGCTTACATCGCTAATGTACTGGAAATTTTCAATAGTTCGCTTAAAATCTAGAGTATACTTAGCAATTTTTCTGGTTATCTATCAATGCCAGTTTTCAACTGTGAACAATAAATTTTCATATTTATTTAGTAAATGATCATTTTTTTATTAAATTTTTTTCAATTCAATATGCGTTGAACTTTTTTGTTAAACAATTTTTTTTTAAATAAAAATAAAGAATCTTTTTTTAGAGAGCTTAAAATGGTATGAATACATTTTTGCCATTAAAATATTATTCTTAATTTTATTTTTACATGCGTAAGGAAATTATTTATTACTACTTCGTTTATATCATTATAAAATATCATCCTAGATACACATACGCAGACTTATTTTCAAGCAAACATATAAAACACTCACAGTACATTGTTCGTCGAATTATATTTTAAAAATTGGAATATTATCTTATAAAAAAGGATGTCGTTCAAGTAAAATTGAAACTGCTAGGATTGTTAAACAATCCAACATTTATCAATTATGAATATTTATACAATTTTAAAACAAATTTTTAATTTCCTTGAAATACCTTTCTACAAATATGTATTTAAGAATCTTGACCTTCGTAATGTTTTTAAAATTAAACAACATAATTTTTTTTTTATATTTTAAAAATCGAACTTAATTTTTCTTTAATTTTTAAAATTATAACAAGTCTTATATAAAAACTAATATAGTTATATTTAACATTTGCATAAAATTTCGTAATATTTTACTTACATTCTATAAATATATTTTGGTATTTTAAAAATACTGCATTATAGTAGTGCGGCTTTAGAAAAAATAATATCATACTTGAAATTTTTACTTCTTTCATTTACAGCTTTACAATAAAATTTTCCCACACTCACTACAATTACGTGAAATTACTACTTTTATGTTAATTTAGCCACAATTGTTAAATTGTCTTTCAATAATTCGATATTTGGCGTTAAATAATAAACACTGATTTAATTAACAATTATTCTGTAAATCCTTATAATTTAAAGATTATGTACAGATTTTTTGCGCAGATTATCTTAGATATAAAACAATGTATTTTTAAGTTAACATAGTTTTTTTTGTATAAAACTCGTCGCGCTGTAAAAATTATACGAACTTGAACATGTTTCATTGTATAAGCAACGCCTACCAAAAAATTCTTTGATTCTACATAGAATGGTAATTTTCCATAATTAACTATAATTTTCTTATAATTTGCTTGGACAATCGTAGTTAAACGCCAAAGAATTTGCTGTGTATTAAAAAATGCATGAGGAATTCCAAAGAAACGTTGAACATTCATTTCTAAGGAATTTAAATTAAAATAAACACTGATGTTTCAGTGAAATATACAAGAACAATTTTGGGTATTTATTGTTCTGGAAGAAATTTTTTGAAAAGTACAAAAAGTTTCAGGAAATCCGATTCTCAAATTCTGAAAAATTTTACAAAAAATCATTTTTTAAACTATTTTCTCTGAACCTTTTCAAATTTTTATATTACAGTTTTTCGAATTCTTCTGAATTTGTTCGGATATTCTGCCTAAAATGATTATTTTTAAATTTGACACAATTTTTATTTAGGAATAATTGCAACTGTTTAACTATTTAAATTCCTTCGGAATTCTCTAAATTTTGAATTTACAGTTTCTGTATTAACGCATTTTTTTGAATCGTTCAGTAAACATTTTCTGCCCGCAGGAAAAAAGTTTGTAGAAAATCCTGCATAAAGGATTGTGGCAGAAAAATTTTTATGCGAAAGAAGAATTTCTGTATATTTCTGCTCGCGAAAATAATTTCGAACATTTTTTCAGAATCTTCAGCAGACTTTCCTATGAGTGAGACATTAAGAAGGTGCATTCTTTCAACAGCAGCAACTTAAGAAATAATCTCTCTATTCTTCGAACTTATTTTTGTATATCTCATGCAGATTGTGAGGTCAGAACTTTTAAGAAATAATCGGCAAAAATCCATAGAAAAAATTATCCTGGTGGAACGAAGTTACAGCAACAATCAACCCATTCTTAATAATTCTAGTAGTCTAAAGCAACAAATTGTTCCAGGGATTTGACCTAATAGTTACACTAATAACCGTAGGTGTCGCCTCGCATCACCATTAACTACATGGGGACGAGGAACAGTGTGGCAGAATTGTTCACTCTTTTCTGATTCGCTCTGTTATTAATAGGTTTTTGTATGTATATATATGATCCATGATAGGTGTAGATATATACCGATATGAACCATGCTTCTTCTACTAATGACGAACTTCAATAGGCTGCCTTCACTGTCTCTCGATCCCCTGTACCATTACCCGGTCGAAAATATCCAGCTGGATTGACTGGATTCCAGTTGGATTTGACTGGATTTTACAGCAGCATTTCCTGCTGGATTTTCCCGCAGGATTTCCAGCAGGACAAATCTAGCTGGAAATCCTGCTAGAAAGTGTGACAGAAAATCCTGCTGGAAATCCAGCTGAAAATCCTGCTGGAAATCCTGCTGGAGAACCCAACAGGAAATCCAGTTAATTCTGCTGGAAATCCTTCTCGAAATCCAGTCAATCCAGCTGGAAATCCAATCAATCCAGCTGGAAATTCAGTCAATTCAGCTGGAAATCCAGTTAATCCAGCTGGAAATCCAGTCAATCCAGCTGGAAATCAAGTCAATCCAGCTGAAAATGCAGTCAATTCAGCTGGAAATTCTGCTGGAAAATCCTGCTGGAAAATGTGACGGAAAATTCTGCTGGAAATCCAGCTGGATATTTTTGATCGGGTTAACCTCAAATCTCGCGGTAAACAAAGTCTCTCCACTATTACACTCCAACTTCACTATTCCTAACACGACGTCGCTCCTGACACACGTCATCAAAGGATGAGCTCATCGCGAACGAAAATTTAGGACTACGTTTGGTCGAAGTCAGCGAAGCTGTCGCTGGCGCCGTCGGCCGCCATGACGAGCTGCGCCTCCTGGTGGAGGCGTCCCCCGTTGGTGGCGCCACCCGGCACCAGCAGCCAGCCTCACGTGCGCACGAACTTGTACACGACGCCGAAGACGAGGACGCTGACGAGCACGAGGACCAGGGCGGTGACGATCTTGGCGAAGGCGTTCATGCCGCTCTCGGCGTGCTGCTGGGGCCGGCGCGTATTCGACTGCACGCCGTTCTGCTTGGAGGCGAGGCCGCGAGCCAGCGCCGGAAACGCCAGACTCTGCGTGAACGTCAGCTTGTGCAGCGACTCCGATAGGGAGTACGGGCCGACGGAGCCGCGGGCTGCAGCACGCAGCAGCGCGTATTCCAGGTCCAGGGCGTCGAACATGCTGTACCTGCAGTAATAATATTGTCGTTAGGACTTTTTTCATTCTGACGGTATGATGATTATGATGGTATTTTTTCGCCATATTTTATTTCTTTTGTTGAAATGTGGAGCTTGAAAATTGAATTTATTGATAAATAATTCTGGCGAATGTGATCGTGATGCCTCAAAGGCAGAAAAATATCCAATTATTCAATTCGTTTTTTTTTTGGCTTTTTAAAAATTAAAATTAGAAATTGGAGTGTATACTGGTAATTAATTAAATGACTCCACTGATAAATGATTATGGTAAAAGTGAAGGTGATGACTCAAAGATAAATAAAAATTTGTGCAATGTAGGAGAGGGTAGCGCCAATTCGAACACAAAATACCATGCATCAGCGCGTTATAATCGGCCACTCGGTGACCTACATTTGGTTTGCAACCCCGGAAATATAAGGTACCACACTAAAAATGCGTTTCATTATATCGTGTGCTTGAACTGGTCCCCCTCCCCTATTTATTATGAATTATGGATAATACTTTGACTGATGTATATAATTTTAAATTAATTAAGTATTAAGTACGCAGTAATATTGAGAATAGAACAACCTAGTTATATTAATTTTTTAATCTCTTAATATACACATGCAACAGTTCTTCCCATGAGGTCACATTTGCCTATTAATAGTCAATGTCGCGCATGGGACAATCTATAATAATATACAATTTATCCTGCCATTAATGAACACGTTTTCAAGAATTTCATTATCTAATGATATAAAAATTGATAAAAATACAAAAAAATTAAATAATTGATTCATTTGTATTTAATTTTAGAATTGAATTTCACGATGTACTAATCATATTTCTCTATAGTTATTACATAAATTATTACGTAAATAATAATTCTCTTTTCTGTCGCTGAAAATACTTTACATCTTATTAATTTATTTTTTATTACAATGTAGACTAGTTAAAAATAAAAGTTCCCTTTTTCCTCTATCGCAATATTGTTGATGAGAAAAAATTTTCGCACAATCAGCACATGAAACTTAAGAAAATTTTAATCGACAGCGAAAAATCCATCAAACCGTAAAAAAAACTTTCATTCACGTCTTTTCATGCAAAACGTCGATAATGGAAAATTCACGGGCTGATGAGCATTAAATGACGTCATTCTGCATACTCTAACGTCGATTGTTACGTCACGGTGTACGTATTTATTAATCAGCATCTGCTGCAGCATCAAAATCGTTAATTAACTGCATAATCTGGTGCAGTCCTAAAAGATCCATAATTAGATTCACTTCAACAGCGTTCCGAGATAATTAGGAAGAGCAAACAGTCTAATTGATAAAAAAATTAATATTTGTTTTAAAGTGAATCTAATAAAGTGGTCGAAGAGAAGAATAAAGAACACCTTTTTCATCTTTTTGAGGTTTGATAATCGAAAAAAGATCTTCTCTCATTATAGATGATTACAAATTTTTAAAAAATTGTAAGAAGCTGCAACAAAAGTAGTAGTTCAAACTGAGAATATTATATTGAAAATGAGCTTATCTTTGATTGAATTTTTACATATGCATGAGTGGGCATGTCAAATAATACCAGCAAGTGTTTCCTTTACTTAGGATATGCTGTGGAAGGATGAATTATTGAATTTACAAACAAATCGATATTCTTCATTTTCTTTCTATACTTACTGAAATGTGTTAATTCTTTTGTTTTTAATCTAGAAGATTGAGGATTCATTACGAATATTAACTTTGCAATATATCCCCTTAATTAGTAGCCTCATTTTTTATCTGCATTATCTTTCTTTCTGATTAATTGAAATAACCAGTTAGTCTGAACATTTCTCATTCAAAGTGGTGTTTCTAAATTTATTAACGCTGATTATAATACATCAACAAAATTATAAACAAATTTTCTCTAATTAAACTGAATAATACTAAAAGTTTGTAAACTCCAACAACGAAACATGGAGTTTAATTTGAAAACGCGCTGCACAGCTTACAAACTGAATCCCACGGTAGAGTCAACCCTTGAGTTAGTATCCTCCTCAAATAGTCGAGCACAAACAGCCCGCTTAAACGCAGATCGCCATAGGGGCACCTTTTGTCAGAGCTTTACAATCCAAGCCTTTCAGTGCTAACTTGCTTGTACATATATTTTTTAATATTTTTTTTTTATTTTGTTGAAAGTTTCAGCGGTATCACTAGGATTTGTTTTTCAAGTTTTAATCGCGTAGAACCTTTTTATGATAACATTTCGTAGACATGCAATTGTCCACTTCTTCACGGCTATTCTGAAACTGTACGATCCAACTTTAGTAGTCTTTATTTTTACCTGACTAAAGATGGCGGTGTCAAGGCAGGAGTTTACAAAAAAATCATTCATTTGATATAAACTGTATTATTTAAAAATACTAGTTCCAATTTTCAGCGAGCAGTTAGAAATGTCCCCCGTGCGCGGGCCTCTGATCGATTACGCGGCGCCTAGAAACTCCAGCATCTCTACCAAAACAACAGGAAGAGGGCGGTCCAGAAAATTCTGGCAGGTCCGAATAAGACCTGCTAGAAACCATTAGCAAATATTTTTGGATCATTTTAATGCCCAGGCCGCAGAGAGGACTGGCCGAATGTATTCGATCAAGAGGAACCCACCACCCCGAGTAACAAGACTCTGAGTCGATCAATTAACAAGGTGGAGGTCTTGGAAAGGCTGAAAGGCCGAACGAACACTGCGCCCGGTCCGGACGGGCTGAGCTACACCGATCTGCGAAAAGCCGACACATATGCACCATACTCGCGGCACTATTTAATGCCATCCTCTTGGAAAGAGAGCCACACCATCTTGCTTTACAAGAAGGGTGACGCCGCCGACGTTTCTAACTGAAGACCTATCTCCTCAGGGGATACGGTCCCCAAACTGTTCATTACGTTCCTGGCTGAGCGTATTAAGAGTTGGGCCGTGACTAACAAACGCTTTAAGAATAAGCAGAAGAGCTTCCTGGAATTCGAGGGATGCTTTGAGCATAACTTTGTTCTCCAGGAGGTCCTTAGCGACGCGAGTTAGAGGAAGAGAGAAGTAGTAGTCGCCTGGCTCGATTTCTCTAGCGCCTTTATATCAGTGTCGCATCCCTCTATCTTCAAAGCGCTTGTGGTGCCCGTTGAGCCCCAATGTCTTCGACCTCGCCCTAGAAGAAGTTATTTGAGCAATAGCGCTGACAGGACGAGATGACGATATTAACTTAGTATATGCTATGGTGGGAAAGAGGTGTGTGACCCCAGTTTCACGGTGCAGGACCAGCCTGTCTATGCACTCGGTCCCGGCGAGAGTTATAAACATCTGGGAGTTCCCATGGGATTCCGATTCTAGATTTGCTAGACTCCCGTGAATACCATAGCCGGACTGCTCAAAAACATCAGAGCAATCGACCAGTCCGGTCTCGCACCTTGGCAGAAGCTAGATGCCGCGGGGTCGTTCCTACTCCCCCGGCTAAACTTCATTTTCCAGGATGCAGAGGTCGAGAAAGAGCATTTGAGCGAGGCAGATAAAGCCATCAAGAAATTAGCTAAATCCTGGATGAATCTGCCTCAGCGTGCGAGCGCGGAGTTTGTCTTTCTGCCTCCTTATCGAGGAGGAGGTGGATTAATCCCGCACGCAGACCTGAGAGACTTACTCACGGCAGCTCACGCATTTAAGATGCTGAGCTCAAAAGATCTGGCCATGAGAAGCCTCGCAGAGTCTTGGCTGAGGCAGGCTATCTCGGAGAGGTTACGAAAATCGGCCTCTAACATCGATATGGCCCGTTACTATTCCGGGGACCTTGATCTGCCTCGCTTGAATATCCGCTCCAATTGCTGGTTGAAAGTCCGCTCTGCAATCGCGAGATTAGCAATAAGCTCCGGATGTGGGGGCTATGGTCTCCACGGGAGACTGAGTTCTGGGTCCAGTGTGGGGAAACCAACTCAGCCGGCTATGCCGTAATCGAGCCGCGGGATCCACGACGAGTTATCTCATCGTTCAAGTGCTGCTTGGTTGATACTATGAGGGAACAATTCTTCCCAAACCAGACCAAGTTAAGGTATTCGACGTCACTAAGAGGAATGCTCAAACCACTTCCTCCGTACCAGTAGGTACACCCGCTTTTGCGATATGGTATTCACCTTGATGTCCTCCTCCTGAATGCCACTGAAAGGTAGCTGACGGAGGTGGACAAAAGGGGTTGCAAATGCGGAGGTGACCTCGAAACGATCCCTCATGTACTGAACCACTGCACCTCGTATTCCTTGGCTCGACAGCGGCGACATAACAACGTGCAGGACAGGCTGGTTAAAGCCATTAGATGCCCCAGGACCGTGCGGGTGAACCACACTGTCAAGGGAGTCTACAGCCCAACTAACGAAGTATCAGCCGTTAGTCGATCAACTGAAGGGCCTTAGCTATGACGTAAGGATGGAGGCTTTCATCATGGGCGCCCTCGGCAGGTGGGATACCTTCAACGACCGGGTCATAGGTCTCCTCAGCATTTATTCCATCCATCATCTGCGAATGATAAGGAATCTCATGATCAGCGATACCGTTCGGTGGTCCCGGGACTTCTACGTGAAACACGTGAGTGGGGTTCGACAATATTCCGAGGAGGAGGGTAGCAGTGTTTCTCCTATCCCTTATATTCTAGTGACCGGTTGCTGAAAGCGGCCGCTTTCTCATCCTTGTTTTTCCGTTTAACTCGCATATCCCATAGACCCGACCTCAACACCCCTTCCGAATTATTCGTTGCTATTATAGTGATTAATCTTGTCTAAGATAGTGATTGATCCTGGCGAAGATAGTGATTAACCCTGTCTAAGATAGTGATTGATCCTGGCTGAGATAGTGATTGATCCTAGTAAAGATAGTAATTGGCCTGTCTAAGATATTGATTGCTCCTGCCTAAAATAGTGATTGTCGCTGCTTAAAATAGTGATGGATCCTGACGAAGATAGTGATAGATCTTGTCGAAGATCACTATCACTATTGATCCTAGCTAAGATAGTGATTGATCCTGCCTAAGATAGCCTAAGGTAGTGATAGCCCCTGAATAAGTTAATGATTGATTCTGGCTGGGATAGTGATTGACCTTGACTAAGATAGTGTTTGGTCCTGGCGAAGTTAGTGATTGATCCTGCCTAAGACAGTGATTGACCTTGCTAAGTTTTTCGAAGGGTTAGTCACTATCACGGGTGGTCAATGATTACCACTTGGTGAACTGCACCGATAACCCCCAAATATCTCATTTTCAGGATAAAGTGAGGTGCCGGTATAACAAAGGTTTTGAATGTAAAATTAAACCAACCTGCTACTCCGCCGTCGCTCGTGCGAGTGCATCGAGGTAAACGCCGAGCTGGGCACGGATCTCAGGCTGCTGGTGGTGGAGCTAGAGGGGCTGGGCGGCTGGGGCCTCTCGTCCTCGTCGACGGAGCCGCGCTCCGGCGAGCCACTGCCCGGTCTGGAGCCCCCGCTCGCTCCCGACTTCTCGTGGTGGTTACCGTGGTGATGATGGTGATGATGGTGGTGGAGCTGGAGGCGCGCGTGATCTGGGTGCAGCAGACTCGGCCGGCGGGACTGCTGGGGAGTGGTGGCCGGGCTGCCGCAGGTCACCGAGGCGTTTCCACCGGCGCCCCCGGCGCTGCTGCCGCCGCCGCAGGTCGGCGATGGCGAGGCCTTGCGTGGACCGATTGCCAAGCGCTGAGGTCAGTTTTTGCGCGGCGGTACGGACGAAAAAGAGGGTGGAGAAGACAGAGAGACAGACCGAGCAGAGAGGCAGACACAGACAGAAAACATGCTGTTACGGACTTAGTGGTGGGTAGTTGGAGATACAGAGGATGTTGAAGAGACTCTTCCAGGTAATGAACGTAATACTTATTTTTTGCTTATTGTAATTCTTTTTTGAGTGATCCTATAATCGATTCAGCAAAATCCATTTACTACTAAGGCCTTGAATTATTTTTCATTTCATTCGATATTCCAGATATCGCAGTGTTTTATAATGTCTCTTCAACATCCATTTTTATTCACTTAAAGTGATAGTTATACCATATCAATAAAATATTATGCATCATAAAAAGAATATAACAAAGAAGAAATAAACGGCTTATTTATATTTATGCTACTATTATTATACAAACAGTTAGTATTGATTTACAAAAGATGGGCAAAAATTATTCTTTTAGAAAAAATCTTGTGTTTATAATTCAATAATTACAGGTAAGTATAAAATGACATGAAGTTTTTACAATGGTAATATAGAAAATGTAGGTACATGTAGAAGTGTGATAAAAACTGTAAAATAGAATAATATATTATAGAAAATATAGCAAAATGAATACACTTAATATACACTAATTGAAGTAGCTAAGTGTATAAGCACTATATAAGATATATTACACATCTTTAAATAAGAAGAATAATAATAAATATTCAACACCAAAAGAAAAAGTCATCGAGTCTTCCAAAAAAAAATTCCTCTTTCAAGCTCCACCCCAATTAAAATCCGAAGCGCGCTCATCGCTTATTTTGATTTACGCCCAGTCTGGGCGCGCATAAATCGCGTTCGGTCAACACTTTCAACCCCGGTGGTGCAATAAATCGTCGACCGAGCCTGCCGCGCACCCTACGCTTTTTTTTCCATTTTCGACAGCCCCGCAAACCTCAGCACCTGTACCTAAGTGCATCAGCGAGCGAGGGAAGCTGCGCAAAGACACGTGGAAAAGCGGACACGCAAAGGGGAAAAAAAAGCGCGTGTCATCCACTCCCTGATTCCGGGAAAACGTGTCAAGGTGCGTGATTCATGTGTCCGGTGTCCATGAACGGCGCGTGGTTCTCAGGAGCACGTGCGCCCGACGCGTGTGTATTCACACCTGAGGAACGAGGCGTTTGAGCAGCTCGGGCATGTGGAAAGTGCGGGGGTGGAGATGGGTAGGCGGTAGGATAAAAGATGCAACTTTGAGAAATTGATGTTGCGGAACGTAGAGTGAATTTTTTGTTATTTAAATTAACTTTGTCACTTTTTCAAAAATCATAAAAAAAATTTATGGTTAAATATACTAATGGAAATTAATTATACTAATGGAAATTGTGAACTACAAGCTTTCTATTTCAATGTTGATTTGGTTATCCATCAAATTGCGGAGAAAATTGATATAAATATTTAATTTTTAACACGGGCTCATCACTCCGCTGTCTTATAATGGCTTATAAACGGCTTCATTCCGCTGTCTTATAACTTGTCGACCAATGATTTTACTAGTAGTTGCGAAATCAATCGGAAAGCTTAGGCAAGCAGAACGGAAGTTACCGAAAGCTTAGGCAAGCAGAACGGAAGTTCCGACGAGTGTACATGTTTTTGGAACATTTTTTTGGATATCTTAAAAAAAAATGAATAAATTTAGTTAAAAATTGATCAACACGCATATATTTTGAAAAAATTCACGTAGATTAGAACAATAATTTAAAACAGAAAAAGATTTTCTCCCTAAATTCTACCTAAAAACGATTTAAACTCTACACTAAAAGTGTTCTTTTCTTCGTTGTTTAAACTTTGACTCATTCCTTTCTTAGCCATTGGGTAAACTATACCACGTCAATAAAATAAATAATTTATTTAAATCAAACTTGTTCTTTAATCTCTTGTCACGAAATGAATTTAAGGTTTGCAAATACACGTGCTGTCGATACGAGTTAATAATAAAAAAACATTGTTTTAACTGACAAAATGACAAAAATAAATAATAAATTAAGGAAGGTAAAAACCCAAGAACTGACGTCAAAAACATTTCACTTCTTTGACTGATTTAATATATAGATTATTAATGCGTCATAAAATTTCGTGTCTCTTATCGATAATTATGCAAAATAAACGTTTATGCACAAATTAAAGTTTTCTTTTCATTATTGCAAGTTACTTGTACAATGATTAATTGACAAATGCATTGAACACCGAATTGATGCTGATTAAATATTTTAAATTATTTCAAGTTATCGCTTAATTAAACACCATACAATGTATAAAATCGAGCTCTGTTACTGAGTCTATCACAAAATCATTGACAATGATGACAGTAAGTTCCTTAATATTGGCTCTTCTCGCTCTTTTTCAAGGTAACGTATTATTTTTTTAAATAGCAATTACATTATATTTATTATTAGTTTAGCATTACAAGCTTGAATTTTCTGTGTATATTTTTAGGGTCAGAGGGAGCAGTTAGCGCTCAGTTAAGAATTGTAAATGGGGATTATGCAAGTCTTGGCGAATTTCCTTATCAGGTATGCAAATTGCTTCTTTTTTGGATACTTTTGAAATTTATAACAAGTAATGTTGAAATGAAGGTAATAAATATTTCAACTGATTTTAAGGTATCTCTCCAAATTAATGGTGCTCACAATTGTGGAGGTTCTATTATAAATGAATATTACATACTCACTGCAGCTCATTGTGTCGATAAGTAAGTATCGGTGATTTTTCGACAATAATCAAATTTTGTTTTATTTGAATGTTTGAATGCATTTAAAACAAATTTTAGAACACAATGGAATCAATACAAAGCAGTAGTTGGTACCGTCGACCTCAGACGACCAGCGGCAACCCACCAGGTAGTACAAGCTCACATACACGAGCAGTACGACGAAGCAAGTGGTTGGAAAAATGACATAGCTATCTTAAAAGTTAGTGTACATTTTTTTATTTTCTCTTCTAAACACATTTGACAATTTTTCATTTTCTCACAGATTGGACTGGAAATTATTGAGACAATTGCAATAGTTTCTTCTAAAATAATATGATAAATGTTATTACAATTCTGTAAGAAACCATAAGAAGCTATAGCAATTGTTAGAGAAAATTTTCTGTGATCAGTCACTCTTAAGAAAGACGGTAGCAATTCCGAATCTGGTTGGAAAAGGTACTAACTCTGAATTGGATAGGGAAGGTACCAACTCAGAACCCGATTCTACCTTCCCGAAGGTACCTTCTCCAACTGGATTCCGATTTGGTACCTTTTACTTCTGGTTCTGAGTTGGTACCAGGTACTTCTGGTTCCGAGTTGATACCTTTTACTTCTGGTTCCGAGTTGGTACCTTTTACTTCTGGTTCCAAGTTGGTACCTTTTACATCTGGTTCCGAGTTGGTACCTTTTACTTCCGGTTCTGCATTGGTACCATCTCTAACCTGGTGTCGAGTGGATACCTTTTCCAACCATATTACATCTTCAATCGGATTCTAAGTTGGTACCTTCAGAATTCAGTTGGTCTTCAACTGAATTCTGAATTGGAACCTTCTTACTCGGGAGTGACGATATTCACCCAGCAGTAACTTATTCATTTCGAATGTAGCAATAACTTATTCGATTTAAAGAATCGCGTATGTTATATAAAAAAAACGTTATTTTACATACGATTTTACGGGCATCGTTACTATTCTCGGAAAACATACGAAAGTAATCAGTTACTGTTGGGTGTACTTTGATTTAGACACCAACTGTCTACGTGACCTAATAAGTGACTCATATCTTATTTCGTAACCTCATTTGTACAAATGACATCCGCCTCGTACAGAGAGGCTGAGGGTTGTAGCGTCGACTGCACACCTCCTTCCGAAGTTACATAGATAAACTCGGTGCCCATCCAAGAGCAAATTTATCCCATTCCTGCGCTGATTAATTATTACCCCATTATATATTACGGAATGTTATACTTAACACTTTCTATTCTTTTTAAAGGTTTCTACTCCATTCAAGTTTAATAGTTATGTGTCCCCAGCGGTACTTGCTTCAGCCGGGCAAGTACTTCAGGAGAATCAAGAAGCGGTTATCTCCGGATTTGGAAGATTATCGGTAAGTTAACTTTTGATGAACACTACCATTAGATGCAGATACACTAAAGATTGTAAACAACTGAAGCAGAAAATGAAAATGAAAGTATACTTCTAATTTTCGAATAACACAGGATGGTGGTCCATTATCGACAGTACTAAATAAAGCTACAGTTTACATAGTAAATCAGGAAGAATGTCGAAAAGCCCATCCTCAGGATCCAGTACGACCTACGAACGTATGTGCTCGAAATCCTCATAAAACAACTGGATTCTGTAAGGTAAGAACGGATAAATTAACAATTGTCTAGTTGATCTGATATATAGTTCACAATTAATTTCGCAATGTTATTTTAGGGTGATTCCGGTGGACCGTTAACTGTTGGTGGCCGCGTAGTAGGTGTAGTCTCATTCACCCTGGATAACGGATGTGCCTCTCAGAATAGATACCCCCAGGTCTACACGAGGGTCTCTGAATACCTCAATTGGATAAAAGGTATTACGGGCTAGAGGAGAGGGGTCACCCTAGCCTTGTAAATCTTGCTAATTTTTTTGTTGTACTGGTAAAAAATGTTAAAAGATCATTTAAAAGAAATCAATAAAAAAAATCAAATATAATTTACAAGTCCTTGAAAAAGATTAACCCATAGTTTTTCCTTCTTGAATACTACTAATTCTGCAAATTAGTCATCTCTCCAGTTTTTACTTGTTTTTATAACAATTTTAACTGCACAACGAAATTTTGAAACGAAACTGGCCTAAAGTAGAGGATATGAATCACAGCTATTATATATTACATTAAATATTTTTATTATTTCATATGAAAACTTTAATATTCAATATCGTTCTGTTATACTTTTCTAAAGCGACCCTTCTTAAAACGTAATAGTGCACCATTTTGTCAGCGCGAAATTCATTTTTCAACGTCTCAAAAGCAATTTTTCAGCTTTACATCCGCAGCGTGGAAAACTGCAATATTTGTAAAAAAAAAAGATAAACCCGAAATAACTAATTCATTTTAACAAATCAATAATTCAATATTTTACATCATAAATGCAAATATTTGTTCAACAAATTTATGAATTTTAAATATTAAAAATACATCAAGTCCGCAACAATTTCTCATTTTTCACTTTAAAACTTACTCAAACTGAAAATATTCAAACTTTATAAAATCTCATCGTCCTTGGCACAAATATTTCGATAATCCTTAAAATCTCCTTAAAAACACGTTCGCCGAAGGAGCGCTTATATCTCTCCAATCCGAAATCCCCAGCTCGATTTCGTATTCGTTTCGCTGGGCATGCCGTTAGCGGCTAACTATCCCTTACCGCGAAATTCAATTAACGAACTCGGCTAACGAGTCGGTCGAAAGCCAAATCTCGAATCCTGCCTCCTGGCGGTCGATCGAGAAGCTCGGGATTCCTGGACCAAGAGGTAGGTCGGAGAGTAATTTATAAATACGGGAGAAGAGAGGAGGATTTTCCACTGTCGCTGCGTGGATCCATTACGGAGCCGAAGGCCGTTAATTCCACGATGATTTCCGGGAAAGCGGATCGGGTGCCCTCGACCGCGCGAAGCTTCCCGCGCAATAAATCATCCCGTGCTTCTTTGTCGGCGAATAATAGACTTGTTTCGATTGTGAATTTTGTTTGCGGGAATTTATGGATTTCGCTTCGTAAGTACTAGTGCTCGATTTCTCCTTTTTCTTTTGGTTTTACTTTGTTGCCTTAGGGATAGTAATATTTATAAGAGAAAAATCGGGAATAGATTTGACAAAGGGTTGGAGTATTTGTAGAGTAAACAATTCTCATTTTGCAGGTTATTTAACAGATTTTATTTCAATAATAAAGATTTAAAATGTTTAAGTCAATTTGGTGTTTTATTACAGACAAAAATAAATGGATAATAAAACATTGCAGTTTGACCCATTTACATTAAAAGCTTTATATTTTTTATAAATAAACTGTTATTAGAAAGCTTTTCGTACATAATATTGTTTACTGTAATAAGTATTGTTTACTTTGTAAAATTATTTTAGAATATTAATGGAGAAAAATTATTTTCTTTCCCGTAGATATCTATAGTTATATTTCCTTCCTTGTTAAAAATAAAACAATATACACTATCTAGGTCCAGATCTTTAGCTTTCAAAAACAAAAAAGAGATTAACTTCAAACTGGAACGCAACTTTCTGAGTGAATAAAACATTTTTCATTTTTTCCGCAAAAGAAT
>UXGC01001325.1:0-26181 GCA_900480045.1 Eurytoma adleriae
CCGCGGTCCAAAATCAAATTTTATTAATTTTTCTGAAAATTTTCAAAGTTTTATTATAAAAGTACTAATCATTATCACGAATAATGATTGTTCTGTAAAATAATTTATTACTTTTCCTTTCTAATTGGGCAATGTGCTCTACTACATCAAGCGATACACCATTAAAAACGTGAGATTGAAGTAACGATATTTTATTCTATAAAAAATAAATGTTTGGATATTTGAAATTTTTTCAATAAAGTTAAAAATATGTGTACTTACAATGTTCAAATTTTGAAGAGATAAGAGTTGACTAATCATTAATGCGCACAGATATTTTCCGATAGAATGAGCACAAACGGTTTTAGCAAAGGCTACATACCATTTTGACAGTGGAAGAAGTTCGTAAATTCGTATAGCACGCACAACAGGCTTAAAGAATAATTTGATTATTATTAAAGGTATGTAATTCAAATTAAAAAAAAGTACTTACTATTAACGGGGCCAGTACTAGGTCTGCATAAAACCATAAAGAGTAAGGTTCAATAAAATATCCAAAAGGAGAAAGACTTATCGAAAGATTTATTTTATCATTGTACTCAGGCTTCGCCGATAATAACATGTAGTTTAGTGTATTTCCTAGAGCAAAGCCAATATAAGTAAGCTTCGTTTTATTAGTTTTTTCTAACACAGTGTCTATCGATGTAGCTATGTCCTTCAAAGCCCAATCATCCAAACTACAAAGTACAATGTACTTTTAAATATTTACTTTTTATAAGATTTAATATACTATATTTGTGCACACTCACTTAATCTTCCAGAAATCATAATTATAAAATGCAGACGAATATTTTATGTGACGCTTCGAATAAGTAGATCCTCTGGCATTGCCGAACCAAACGTCGTAACACGCGTCAGCTAACATGAATGCTAATAAATAGAATCAGTATAAATCAATAAGTATAAATAAGAAACTAAAAATGGTTAATAATTTCGATAAAATAAGAAAGGTAATATTTTTAGGGTATAGCTCATAATTACCGAGATCGTGATTCGAACCCAAAATTACAAAATAATCCGAACTTCCAGCAAAACTATGCATCATAAAAACAACAGGTTTATTTGAAGCTTCAGGACAAAGTGGACTGCTACTTATCCTATGCAGCTTTAAAATATACCCGTCTTCTGTTTGAACATCATACTCTTCAGCTTTGTATCCATCGTATTGTTGTACTAATCCAATCTAAACAATACAAATTATTTATTTAAAAATTAAAAGTCTACTAACATCTATCTCTTTCTTTCTTTAAGTGCAAGAAAGAGATTCTTTAAGTGGAAGATTCTTCTTATATGTTTGATATTTCGTTCATAGATTTTACTGATATAGAGTTTACAAATATAAGAATTTCGAACGTTGTAATCTATAAAAGCGCTTGAGACTTACATAATAAAGCGTGCACGCAGAAAAATTAAAATTTAAAACAAAGTTTCTTTCGTCATACCTCGATTTTCATTATTTACTTACAAAATCGAGGAGAGCTACTTCATTTCCTTTTTTGCGAAGTTCTGCGGTTGTTCGAACTCGGATAACGCCATTTAATTTGATAAATTCTCCGATTCGCTGGAAACCTGTACGAATGTTACTAATAACACTATTAGAACTAACTTGTAAAAACATTTCCTTAGAAGAAAACATTATACAAATTAATAAAACTATTTTTACAGACATTTTGAGAGCGCGCAAATATAAATTACACTTTTTGGGTGTTCTCCAAAGCAATGACTAGGGAATTTTAACTTGGACGAAAAGGAAAAACCTCTTTAATATTTCGTTAATTTGCTTGTTATATATGCGTTAACGCGTAAAATGTTTGTATAGAAATCAGTTGACATACTTATTCATAAGTTTCACATAACTAATAGTTGAATAAAAATAACACAATGTGCACATGCTGCTGTAATTATTCAACTCGCAGTTCACAAAGAAATAAATTGTGTACGAGTATCTAAAATAATAAAAAAAACGGCGAACCGTTGTTGTTTTATATGATTTTATGTTGATTTTATATGCACACAATGGTGTAAAAATTTGTTCGATGAAACTAGTGCGACAGTGAGAATGTACAAAAAATGCCGCACATTCGATAATTAATCTGTTGGTACGCCCATCTTGAAAACTACTATTGTTACAATAGTTTATTGACAAATGAAGAAAATTAAATGTTTTTATTGTTTAAATAATGCAATAATTACTTTAGATTATAATTTTAAAAATATAACATTTATTAGAATTCATTACAAATGATGTTTAATCAATTACTATTATGTATACTTCTTTACTAAATTTAATACTTCGTAATAGTATTCACTTTTAGCATTTTTTGCCCATATGAAATCGTAGGTTAGATAACTTTCTGGAACTTTTTCAAAAGCAACCACATTCTTCAGATCATTTTTTAATTTTTCCGCCGCCTAAAAAATTTGTGTTGTAGATATTGTGATATCCTTATTTTGCAAAAGTAAGCTTTTTACCTTAGGATTAACCCACGCGTCTCGATCAGCGTAAAATATTGCCTGTGGAGAAGTTATTTTCGATATATCGTATTCTGGTGGTACAGTTGAATTATACTTTTCTTGGTTTACCCGCGGTCCAAAATCATATTTCATTAATTTTTCTGAAAATTTTCAAAGTTTTATTATGAAAGTACTAATCATTAAGATGAATGATTGTTCTACAAAATAATTTATTACTTTTGCTTTCTAACTGGGTAACGTGTACTACTTCATCAAGCGAAGCACCATTAGTTAAATCAGAGTGAAGTATTGACATTGTATTCTGAAAAAGGCAAAATTTCGTATATCCAACTTTTTTTTTCTTTTTAATAAAGTTGAAAGTGTACAAACTTACAATGTCTACATTTTGAATGGATAAAAATTGACTTGACATTAATGCACATAGATATTTTCCGATAGAATGAGCACACACGATTTTAGCAAAGGCTGTATACCATTTTGACAGCGGAAGAAGCTCGTATAGTCGTATCGCCCGTACGACAGGCTTAAGAAATAATACGATTTTTATTAATAGTAAGAAATAATAAGGCTTAAGAAATAATACGGGCGCGGAAGATGATTATTTAACTCGTACGACGGTTTTCGCCCGAGCTGAGTAATCACTTACGCACCAGTACTATACGATGTTTTATAGTACGAGCGCCGAAAATTGGCATTCAAGTGGCCATTTTGAGATAGCACTATTAAAGCACTTCGTGCGAGAAACGTCAGTTTATTGCACGCAAGCGTAAAATAAATCGGCGTTTTCTTACGTTGTACTATATAAAATATCGTAGTATACTATAAATTATAGTAAAAATAAATACTTACTAAGAGTGGCTTCATTGCTAGATCGGAATACAACCATAAAGAATACGGTTGAATAAAATATGCAAAAGGAGAAAGACTTATCGAAAGATTTATTTTATCATTGTACTCAGGCTTCGACGATAATAACATGTAGTTTAGTGTATTTCCTAGAGCAAAGCCAATATAAATAAGCTTCGTTTTATTAGTTTTTTCTAACACCGAGTCTATCATTGTAGGCAAGTCTTTCGTAGCTTTATCATCTAAACTACAAAATATAATATAATTTTAAATAATTTCTATAAGATTTAATATACTGTACACTTACTTGATCTTCCAGAAATCATAATTAGTTTTTGCAGACGAATATTTTATGTGACGCTTCGAATAAGTAGTTCCTCTGGCATTGCCGAACCAAACATCGTAACACGCGTCAGCTAACATAAATGCTAATAAGGGCAATAAGTTAGCACTGACATATAAACCGTATAATAATATTTCCGCAATAGTCACAATTACCAAGGTCGTGTTTAGGACCCAGCATTACAAAAAGATCCGAGTTTTCAGCAAGACTATGCAGCATAAAAACGACAGGCTTATTTGAAGCTTCAGTACAAAGTGGACTGCTACTTATCCTATGCAGCTTTAAAATATACCCATCTTCTGTTTGAACGTCATACTCTTCAGCTTTGTATCCATCGTGTTGTTGTACCAATCCAATCTAAACAATGCAAACATTTTTTTTTTAAACAAATAAACTAGATTTTGTATGTTTAGACTTTGTTTAAGAGGTAAATTCTCGTTATATGCATGCATGGTTATAATTTTTGAGATTTTTTACAAATAGAAAAATGTCCAAAATTATAATCTGCAAATACATTACAGGTTTCATAGTTTACTTACAAAATCCAGGATGGCAAATTCGTTTCCATTTTTATGAAGTTCTGCCGTTGTTCGAACTCTGGTAACGTTATTCAATTTAATTAATTCTTGAATTACCTTAAGACCTGTACGAATGTTGCTAATAATACTATTAGAACTAACTTGCGGAAATATTTCCTTTGAAAAAAAAATTATATAAATTAATACAATGATTTTCCTAGACATTTTCAGAATGAAAAAATAAGTTTCCTGAAGTAAACGTATAAAAACAAATGTTCAGTGATCGTGCGTTCTCCAAAGCAACAAATATAGAATAATAATTTGAAGTCGTTTTTATATTTTTATTACTTATATATTAAGAAGTACGTGTCATGTAACATTCATAGAAATCAATATTTATTTGCATACTTATTCAAAAATTTTACATAACTAATAATTGAATAAAAACAATACTTACAGTGCCTACGTGTTGCTGCGATTATTCTACTCCCACAAGGTCGATTTTTGAAAATTGTATTTATCAGCCAGATAACAAAACAGATAACAAAATATACTCGGAGAGCATTTTCTTGACAATTATTCGACGATCATCACTTTTCAAAAAAAATTTAATTATTATAAAGTATTATTGTAGAATAAAATTTGATTTAATAAAACATTCTGGTTGTGAATTAAATGTTTTTATTATTTTAACAAATATTAAAATTCATTTAAGTTATAATTATATGTTTTGCAACTACATCATTTTTTATTATTAACATGAAGCAAGAACATTTCTACCTCGAAAACTTATTTATCAAGGTTAATATTTTGTAATAGTATTCAATTCTCGCATCTTTTGCCCATATGAAATCTAAATAACGATAACTTTCAGGGACTTTTTCAAAAGCAACAACATTCTTCAGTTGATTTTTTAGTTTATCTACCGCCTGTAAATATAGTACTGTGTATATAATAATATTAGTAAACAAAATGGTATTTTTACCTTAGGGTTGATGAACGAATCGCGATCAGCATAAAATATAGCGGAAGGAGCAGTAATTTTCGACAAGTCGTATTCTGGTGGTTCGCTTGAATTATATTTCTTTTGATTCAGACTAGATCCATAATCAAATTTTCTGACTTTTTCTGCAAATTTTCATAGATTTATTATGTAAGTTATACTATTATTATAAATGACAAAGGCACAGACAAAATAAAAGTGTTTTTTTTTCCAAAGACTTGACATGTACTTCGATGTCAGATTTGCACCACCACCCACATTTAGGTGAGAAGTTTCCGGAAATAAGTGATACTAAACTAAAAGAAGGTGTTTTCGATGTCCCTCAAATCCGTACTTTGTTCAGAGACGAAAAATTGAGCACAAAAATAAGCGTTACTAAAAAAGCTGCATGGTTAAGTTTAAAAACAGTCGCAGAGAATTATTTTGGAATCAGAAGAGCGAAGATTGCGAGACATCAATTGGTTTCGAATTCTCCAAATTTACTTGTCCAAAGTCGGTTTATGCAAACTTTGCCTAATGCTAAAAGCAGGATTTCCGGATTTTCTGATTTAGGGGTAGTTTTCCACGACTTAAAACAAGTGGAACGTTTTAGCGCAAATCTGGCTTCGGATTCATATTCTGCGTATCAAAATACATAAAGATATACATGTCAAGTCTCTGATATAAACCACATTTATTTTTTGTGTGCGAGTATAATAATTGTTTCGTAATAATATTGTTACTTGTTTTGGCTAGTTGGGTAAAATGAAGTGCAACATCAAGCGATGCACCATTAAATAATGTGCTGTAAAATGAAGAAACGGTATCCTGCAAGAGACAAATATTTCTATCACAATTATTTATTTTTTTAAGTATTATAGAAAAATATCAACTTACAAGGTCCACATTTTGAAAAGCAAAAAGTGGATTAAATACGTATGCACACAAAACTTGTCCAAGCGAATCACTGCAAACTGTTTTAGCAAGGGCAACATACAACTTTGACAGCGGAAGTAGTTCATAGAATCGTAGTACTCGTGAGACAGGCTTAAAAAGGCGATATAATATTTATTGCAGGTGTTTTCTTTATAATGGATTTATTGGAACGAAATACTTACAATTATTATATCCTTCCATAACGGTAACTGAGTTCTTAAAAATGACGGATACGGTTCTGCAAAATATTCCACCGGAGCTAAAGAGATAAAAAGATCTATTTTGTTGTTGTACTCGGGCTTCGAGGATAGCAGCATACAGTTCAATGTATTTCCCGTAGAGTAACCAATGTAAGTGAGCTTCGTTTTATTAGTTTTTTCTAATACAGTGTCAATGAATTTAGGTATGTCTTTCAGTGCTACATCATCAAAGCTACAAAGTAGAGATATAAATTTGTTTTTAAAAATTTAATTATATACACTCCCGCTCGTGACTAACTGTATTGTACTGTGCTGATTTCAATTGTTATGAACAGAGTATGTTTTTATTTAAAGATTTGTTTTATTTGTTGGTGGACCTCGTGATATACCATATACCATGAATTTCGATATAAAGATATACGGTGAATATCGAGGGTGAAAATCTTACTAAAATTAAATGCACTCACTTGAAATTCCAGAATTTATAATTATTACTTGCAGGCGAATATTTTACGTGGCGTTTTGAATAAGTAGTTCCTCTCGTATTGCCCAACCAAACATCATAACCCGCGTCAGCTAAAAGAAATGCTAATAAACATAAAAAGTAACCGTTAATATGCAGACCAAAGGATATTATCCTAAAGGATATTAAAATATTTTTTAGCAGCAGATCATGATTACCGAGGTCGCGAGTAGGTCCAAAAATTACAAAAACATCGGAGCTTGAAACAATGCTGCTCTGTATATAAACAACAGGTTTATTTGAATCTTTAGGACGAAGAGGACTGCTACTTATCCTATGTAGCTTTAAAATATACCCGTCTTCTGTTTCAATATCGTACTCTTCAGCTTTGTATCCTTCGTATTGTTGCACTAATCCAATCTAAAAACTCCAAATATTATTTTAAATAATGTAAACCTTCATAACATCTCCTGTCATGATCAAGATTCGATCTATCAAGTAGAAGATTCTTTTTACATGCATTGATGATTGAAAAATGAGTAAAGTACACTGTATGAACGATATTGGGATTGCGGTTCACGATCGTGACATTTGAAATTTAGTATCCAATTTCGCTGATGACATTTTTTAGCATTTTTTTACAGGAATAAATTCAAGTTTGAAAGGGTTAAATAATTATCCCTGA
This sequence comes from Eurytoma adleriae, assembly GCA_900480045.1. NCBI lineage: Eukaryota > Metazoa > Arthropoda > Insecta > Hymenoptera > Eurytomidae > Eurytoma > Eurytoma adleriae. The sequence goes on from UXGC01001325.1 coordinate 7,488, forward strand.
GTGTTGATAATACAATCTTCTCGGTTTACTTACAAAATCCAGAGTAGCTAATTCATTTCCTTTTAGTTGAAGTTCTGTCGTTGTTCGAACTCTGGTAACATTATTTACCACTTTATCTATGTATTCTCGGATTTCCTTGTATACTGTAAAAATATTGCCATTAACTGGAGGGAATATTTCCGTAGAACAAAAAATTATACACATTAGTGCAATAGCTTTTAAAGACATTTTCAAAAATTAGAAACAAATTTTTTGGAAAAACACTCTTGAATGTACTGCTAAAGGAATAAATTGTGAATGTGCAACTAAAATAGTAAAGAAAATGAATCTTTTTATATTTATTACTTTATACAAATTGCTTCATGATAAAACACGTGCTATTCTGATAAAACCAACATTTATATTCGTCTCACGTATTTTATAATTGTTTGATAATTATTTACAAGAGGCAAGATCATTGTTATTACGAAAAAGTCTTTACCAGCTTGGAAAGATTCATGAAATTTTCATCATTCACTTGTTACTTAAAAAACAACGCTCAAATTCTAAGTGCACTCATTTTTATCGAAAAAGTTGATCATATGATGCTTCACATATAGAATATGTTTTGGAGTTGTACTTAATACAATACAAAGTGTATTAATTAAACTTAAAATAATTATTATTGCCACAGATTCTCTATTATCGCGAATCATTCGTCTAATCCGTAAATTACGGCTGCGGCTTTAATCGCATTTATGACACGCTGAAAAAACAATAAACCGCTTTGATTTAGAGCGCAAATCGCAGTCTAATTGCAAATAAATTAAGGACGCTTTCACAGTCGTTTCTCCCCCCCCCTTTTTTTTAAAGAAACGCGCGACTTTCCCGACTGGCGACAGCCTGAATAAAGCTCGTTTGTCGGGGAATAATTGAACGGGGCTAGGAGCAGTGATGAACGAGGGCTCATTTGCACTAAATCGCCAAGTCGATTCTTTCCGCGCGCTGAATCGCCGCGCTCTCTCGATTTCTTTCTCGCTTCCCCGAGCGATACGCTCGCACACCCACGTTACTTGTCCCGCGGACGAATAATTGATTATTGTTCCCCCGACGCTCGATTGTTAATGTCCGTACGTCCCGCCTCGGCCGATATTACACATACCCGCGCGCAGTCGCGTCTTCGTGTACACATAGCTATACGGGTTTCTCGCGCGTGTATACGGACATACGTGCGAAGAGACAGAGGGGCATTTGTGTACGAGGTATATAAAAGCGAGCGCGCGGGGCCTCGGTGCAAAATAACTTTATGATATAATGCACGGGAGTCTCGCGGGCAGCGGCGGAGAAGAGATCTGTCAATAATTATGGGTTGCCGCTCGCGCGCTCGCGCTTTCCGCCGTAATTCATAAGCGGTATTCTATTAGTGTTACCCGGTGATTACCGAGGCAGGCCCTGGGCGAGCCTTCCGTGCGAGTCGCTGTAGAAAGAAAGAGAGAGAGAGAGAGAGAGAGAGAGAGAGAGGAGGGAGTGCTGCCCTTAATAGGAGACTTCGCCGCCACTCGTTGGACGGACCGGACGCACTTTTGGGCTTTACCTAATTTGCTGAATTTCCATTAATTCGCGCGCCGCGGTCGGCCGCTTATATCCCCGGACCGACTTCTCATTGAGCCCTCCGCTGTTGTGATTCAATTAAGCGCCAAGGCCGATTCTTGATTTATTAGGTGAACGCTGATTCTTTTGGAGTTCAATTTTTGTCGATGAAATTATCGTAATCGTCTTAATGGTTATTAGATTGCTTTGAGGAAAAGGATTAGTTTAATTCATTGATGAGGATACTTACAATTTCGCGAGAGATCAAATCGAATCAAATATACGAACATATGCAGATTATAAATCATTTGAGATAGGAAATTTTTCTTCAAACGCGAATCTGTATTTTTATTAAAAAATATTAAATTTTTTTTGTGTAAACTGCAAAACGTCTTAATTAGTCAGTTCAGCAAAAGTAAACTTCGCTTACAAATTTCATATCACATTTTTTTGGTGTTCAAAGTTGCAGCAAATCATTATTTGCGATTTTTCAATAGTGTGTACATTTTGTTGTTTTAATTTTTTTTTAAATCTTATTCCTCTTCAGAAATGTAAAAGTATGATATGAAGAAAGAATTTTCATACGTATAAGCATTGTATACTGACGTGTTGCCTTCACTTTGTTTAATGTTACATTGTCCAAATTTGTATTTTTGTAATTGTAAATAAGTCGATAGTAGTCGATAGTGCCTATTATCTTTTATTAACATTTTGACACCCAAAACAATTTCTTCAAAAACAAGAAAAATACTCGTGGATTCTGGGTTGGTTATTTTAGTATGATACATAAACCATCAGATTTGTTTCTCCACCATCAGTATAATAGGCCGGTATAAAGACCTTATTTTTTGTGATAAGGAAATTTTAAAATATTCTCCCTTCTCCTTTTTTATCGGCGTTAGCCAAATAAACTTAACTGTTCGATCAGGCGTTCGAGTTTTAATGTTCTTACGCGAAACAAACTGACAACGACGAACACTACTTTCGCACTCCCTTTTTACGACACAAAGACGTCGTAAAAAGTCAGTGCGAAAGCAATCAAAACAATCAAACGGTTTCACAACGTGCACCCGCAAAAATCTCGTTGCGACCATCCCCACCTTAAAAGCCAACGAAATTCGCAAAAGAGGCCAGCGAACGCGGCGTCGTCCGGTCTGCGCGCACGTCTCCCGGGGTCCACGTTGAGAGAGCAGCCCAATTAACGTCGAACCGCAAAGCGAGCGAGCGAGGAGCGTGCGCTTCTAATTTGCGCGCGGCCGCACGCACCTTATAGGTAGTAGGCGGGCAGAGTGGCCATTATGCGCCAGTTATCACTTATAATGGCGCGGCCGCTGCCCGCGGTAAATTGTTAATTATCCGGTATCTCCACTCCCGGATTGCCGGCGCGCGCGCGCGACATCGGCCCCGCGGGCGATAAGCGCGGCGCGCAATTTCTTCCCCGGCGGCGGGGAGAAAAGGACGAGGACGAAGTAATTGAGAGATCGATAGATACCGGGGCCTCTCTCGCCGGTCCGCGCGTGTATCTCCCGCGTGCATCGCGCCGAGTCAGCGCGGCCCACCCCCCCGGAGGAGGAGGAGCTGGATCCTCTCGAGGTTTTCGGGAAAGCTGTGTGCGCACATAAATTGCCGCGGCTCGATTGACACTCGACCCATTGCCGCGCGCCTCGCCCGAGCACGTATAAGTGGAGAGAGGAGGGCCCCACCCCCGCAGGATGCAGACGCGATCGCGTGAGAAGAGCGGGGAGGTGGAGTCCTCGAGGTGCGCGCGCGCGCGAATTTTCTACCGAGAGATTGGCCAAGCTCCCGGACGAGAGTCGATCTGATTTTTCCGCGGTGCTTCCTGCGGCGCCGAAGGCGGCGTACGTGCGCGAGCCGGCCGATTAGTTGCTTGAGATTTTTCGCGCGATTTGAGGGAATGCGAAATAAAGGGGGGAAATCGTAGAGGCAGTATTTGCATGTAATCACGCTGTTTTGCCAATGTGTAAACATAGGTAAACATATGCGCGTGTAATGGGGAATGTAGATTAAGGTTTTCTTTTAAAAAAGTAGTTGATTTAAATGTAACGTTGAGGAATAATGTATTTATCGTGCATCGTACTTTTAATTTACAGTTTAAATCGATCCCGCTTCGGGCGCTTAATTTTTTTCCTCATTTAATAAAATTCAGAAAAATACTCATGCATCAACAAATTATTTCTAGTTCTTTTTTAAAACTATATTGTTTCTCAAACAAGATATATGTATCTCACTAAATATTCAGGTTGCGATGCATTTTAATTTTTCAAGTTAGAAAATAAATCAGATCAGCAGTTACTTTTTGTCATATTTATATCCGACTATACAGAATATTAAAAATTAATTGACGTATTTTTTTTTTTAATTTAATTATTTTTAGCAAAGATTTCAAACTTGTTCCATAAATAAATATATACTATCCCGCGATCACGTCACTGTTGCAGTGAATTGATATTATCATATCTTTGTTAATAAACGTTAAATTAATAAAAAAAGAAAAGATACATATTCATTATTTTTCAAATATTCTATCTGTTGAACCTAATGAAATTTTTCGCACAAAGCCTCAATTACTCAAACTGAACTTTAGAATAATTAGAAAACTTGTTAATTTCATGATTATTTCATTAAACTGTATTTAATCAATTGCAAAATTCTTTTTAATGCAAGTTAAAATCAAAACGTTTTGAATTTTGGCGCCATTTAACCGGTAGTTACCGTTTATTCAATGTTGAATTGCTTTGATCTTTATACTATAAACTTCACAATATCCTGTCGTCCTTTTCTAAAAGAGGATTCTTTTTCCAACATGTCTTATAATTTTTAATAAAATTAATTAATTGTAATGCCAAAGTGATCCTACAAGATAAAACTATATTGTTAAAAAAAATATTTAAAACGAAATATCTGACTAGTGAAATCAATGTCGCCTATCAATTTAATTTACTTTTCCGAACTCAAATAAAAAGTCTTAAAATAATCCACATTTTTAATTACGCTCATATTTATGAATCAAAATAAATTTCAAAAAAATCTGAACCCAGGGCTTCAATAAAAGCGCATACAGCATCCCCGTTCAAAAGCCTTGTCATCGAGTGCGCTATCTCTTAATTGAACCGCAGCAACAGCTGGTACCAGAAAGCGCAAGCAAGGTGTTGCTTCTAATCACAGTCTCCTCCTCGGTGTAAACAGCCTCGCGCGCGAATTCCCGGGCAGCTCGCCTCGGGAGCGCACACTCGAGCTCGATCCTCTCGCATAAATCCGCGCGTCCGATTTGTAGGTCGGAGCCCGGTGCGCGTCGGCCAAGTGCCGATGGAATTCGCCGGGCTCGCTCTCGCGAGAGGTGCACATAAGGACGCGCGGACCCGTCGATCAGCCGCGCTCGCTCGCGTGTCTACACATGCAAACACGCACGCGACCCTCCGGGGCCTCTCAGCCGTGTTTCTCTCCCGCCGGCGGTTATCGGGATCCGGTATCTTCGGCTAGATTTCTCCTTCTCTCCACGAGGATAGAGAGAGAGAGAGGGCAGGTGGCGCGCGCGCGCCGGCGATCCATCACTATCCTAGATGATCACGAAGCTATGCGAAGGACGACGACTGCGAGTTGCGCGCGCGAGGGAAAGGGAAAGTCGTGGCTATAAGAGCGACCGGCCGGGAGATAATCCGCTGGATTGATATGCGGATGAGGAGAGATAGGCGGCGGATAAAACTTTGGGAGTGGCTAAACTGTACGCGCACCGAGTTCTCGCGTCGGTCTACGCTCCGCGCCTCGCGCGCTCTCTCTCTCCTCCTCGAGATTCTTTTTCTTTTTCCCTCCGTTCCTCTCGTTTCCTTTTTTTTTGTTCCTCATCGCGGCGGAGCTAACGAGCCATATTTCACTCTTTCGTCGGGAAGGCGAAAAATCCCGAGCGAGCGGACTTTTACACTTTGTTCTACAGCGTGTTATTACTAACCAGCTGTCCGCGGATGAAGTATTGGATGATGTTTGCCTTGAGTAATGGGATGAGAGAGCGATGGAGCAACGCGCGATAAAATACTTGTAAACAAATACATCAATGGCGTGGAAATGTGGGAAATGCGATATATTGCGTGAAATCGCGATCCCCGCTGTTGCAATTACGCTTTTCAGCGCGCCAGTCTACGTTATAGAGGTGTCGAAGCTTATTAGGAAATTAAAGGCGGACTGAAGAAATTGGCGAAATTTTTCGCACTAGTGGTTTTAACAATCTATAATTACAGTTGAAGAACATTCTTATTTTGTGTACCACCTTTTCACTCCTTTCACAGTTTTATTGAGGCTCTATAAGACTAGACCACGATGAGGTGTTATAATTGTCTTAAAATTCGCAATGAGATGAAGCGATGTCTCATTTCGTCTCGCAGAGTTGCGAAATAATAAATAAGGAACAACACTTCTTGAAAAAAAAAGTATTTTCTTCATATTTTGGCATAATTAAACCGTCCTCAAAGTTTCAATTAAATCCATGATCTGGCTCTCTCCTAGTTAGATGCTAAAAGCTCGAGATTAAGTTTAAATCAAGAGTCTCATGAGGTAAGAAACTTGGAAAGTTCCATAAGAAACAAAGACTTTCAACATCAGGAATATCTCCCAGTATGTTATTAATTAATCTGGATGTATTCCCTACTATCTAAATTTAAATAAGTGAAAACCATCCATTCGCACTTATTTTACGTGCACAGTCGTTCACTTATTCGAATAAGTGAACGACTATTCACGTATAACAAGTGCAAATGGATGATTTTCACTTATTCAAATTTAGAGCGTATCTCACCTACCCTTAATTTTTCGTCAAACCTACTTCGCGTTAAAAGTTCACCCGCAAAGACGAAAAAAGAAGGCAACACTCCCCACCGTCGAAATCAGCGGCGCAGCGCGCGCGGAAGCGAAAATTCCCCGTACTCTGCTCATGCTCAAACTCAATAAAAAAAAGGAAGGTGCTTTTACAGGTGGCAGGCGTCGCATACAGCATCGAGGCGCCAGCACTAATTGGAGATACCAGGCCTCTCTCGCGCGCCTCCCTCTTACATCGCGGGGACGAATTTCGCTCGTACGCGCTCGACACCTGCGCCTCGCGCGCATTAACGCGCCGAGCGACTCGTTAAGGCGCCGCGAGTAATTAGTCCCCGCGAAAGAGGCTCCCGCTCCTCTCCGCGAGGCAATTAATATTAATTACCGCGCGAGCCTCGTAATTCGGCCGATCGGGGCAAAAAAAAAGGAGGACAATGAGCGCCTCCCCCCTTGTCGCGACCGCGACGCGCACATAGGTGTACACATCGATCACGCGGGTCGCATTGTTTCGCGGGGATTGTCATTACGCGGGCGGCGGAAGGAGAGGAGTCGCGGGGGTGACGTCAATGCGCATTGATTGCGATCCCTTTGTGACGCGCCCGGCAAGACTTACACCCCGGGCTTGATGCGCGCCTTTCAGAGACTCTTCCAGCGCGGGAAACGCGTCGCTCATTTTGCCGCTGGTCGCGCGGAGAGACCAGATGGGAATTAACATCGCATTATGCGCGACTTGCTCACCTCGATGCTCTCTATTATTTTTCGCTCTTTCTCTCTCTTTCGCCGCCCGCGAACGCGGAAAAATCAGCGGCGCTTTGTTCCCCTATTGGAAAAGTTTTCAATGCCGGCTGCTTTGGCGCGCACCGCTAGGTTTCTACCATACTATTTTAAGTTTTTTTTTCGGTCCTTCACTTTTGTGTCGCAAAAGTTTCTTTTATGGGGAAAAACTGAGCGTTAATAAGGTCAGAATGTGTTACTAATGCGAGTGTAGGAAATTTTAGATAAAATAGTTTTTTTAAACTTTTTATTTATTTACACCTATTGCTGGAATTGCAATTGATCTTAGAAAAAAAGTACACGCGTAAAGTTAAAATGATAAAATATTCCAGTTCCAGTAGGAAAGATGAAAAGTAAGACCACTTTAGAATTAAAGGAGAACTTCGAGTTCTTTCTTTTTGCCACTCATTTCTCAGTAAATTTTATTATCTAAGCAAAAACCATTTACTGATATGATAAGGTTAATTTAAAAAAAAGTGAAAATTGAAGACTGAAACGAGTCCTTGACTTGTTACTAGAGTACGTTGATTGGAACGTGGGTGATGGAACGGTAATCGTAGTTTGTTATTTGGATCAAGATAAAACTTGATTGGATAGAGGTTTCTGCAGTCATCGTGCAGGAATGAAGATAACAAACACGAATAACAAGGCGAATATCAAGATAGAAGTAGCCCGAGAAACTACGCTTGCGATGTAGTTCTGTCACTTGTATTCGCCGGCATTCAAAGGTCATGCGATGAGGTAAATCTAACATTGTTTTATATTAAATCAGATTTATTTATTATGAAAAGAATACAAAAATTTAAAGACTTAGTGGGAAAAAATAAGAAAGGGATAGTAACAATAAATTTTTATTATGAACTTGTATAATCGATTTTATGAAGGTGATAGTGTCGTAATTGCATTATTAATAAATTATCCTTTGATGTTAAACAATCTGCGATCTTACAATTGTCGCCAGATTTAACTAACAATAAAAAGAAAACATTTATTATAAAAAAAAGATAAAAAGTTTTAAGAATCTCACTATCTTTTGGCAATGATAAAAGAGCTGTTTTGCTTTACTTTCCTCGTCGAGCTTTTGTTGACGGTTCCATCCTCATTTATCTTACGAAAAAATAAAAATTTTAATGAAAACGTGAGTATTTTGCATATACTTAAATATAGAAGTTGAAATCAAGGTTAAACAAATTCCTACCACTCCCTCCCTCTTATAAACGAAAAAAGAGAGTCAACCTTCAACTGGTTTTTTACTACTACTGTAATAAACAAAAAAATGCGTAAATATCTTATAGTTTAAGAAAGCATCTGAAGGGATAAAAAGAATATTCCTAGAGTAGATACTATCAATGATCTCCATGTCAGTTTCCTCTACACTCCCTAATATTTTTGACCAATGTATGAGCTTCCTCGTACTTAAAAAAGAAATTTTAAACATTACTATACCTAGATTTGTGAAAGTAATGATTCACTTCATTATCCGCTACAGATGTCATTTACTTTTAGCGCATATGGATGAGCAATCAGTTTTTGGACATCAACAACTCTATTAAACCAATAAATCAATAAAACAATCCCCATATCGTCTTAAAATAATAAATTTCACCGCGAAACTTCAAGAAGAACCGACCTAACTTCGAAGGCAGTATAGACCGATCCTCGCGCGAGGCCCATACATCCAAGGAGAGGGAGCGAGGTGCAGAGGACAGGGACTAGCGCGCGCGCGGCATCTGCCAGCGATGCGTATACATGCGCTCGCACACGTACACGCAACGGCCGAGGCGTGCATTTGCATATTATAACGATATGGAGATAGGCGAGCGACGGGAGGGAGGCTACGGGCGCGTTAACGTCAATGTCGCGCGGTCGCCCATATATAGGCGCGCCGCGAAGTGCCCTGCACCTGTACACCATTCTCTCTCTCTCTCCTCCCTCTGTCTCGCTCCCTCGGCGTTATCGCGGAGCCGGCGCTTGCGCGCGCGTACGCTCGAGCCGTCGCCTGATGATCGGGCGTTATTGCCCCGGCGGCCCGGAATATAATATTTCACTCGCGCGGCGACGGCCGTTGAGAAGGACGCCGGTGACGCGATGGAAAAAATTACGATGAGCCGGGAGCACGCAGGCATAAAGCGCGACCAGCGCCCGGCCGTGTACGCAGTTCGCTTTTATTGTCGATGCAAATCAGCCGGCGCGGGAAGACTTTCGGGAGGATAAGCGCGAGGCTCCTTCGGGGGGAGGATGCGCCTGCAGGGGAAATACGGCCGGGGGGAGATTGTAAACAAAACCGAGTTGACGTTGATTTTTTTGTCGAAATTCGAATGCCCGGTGCTTAACCCTTTTATTTCGCAGTGTCACATTTAAATGACATTTCAAAAATTCATTATTTTCTTAATTTTAAATCACTTGTATTTATTAATAATTAAACGGATTCAAAGGTCCTTAGAACTAGAATCTTAAAGTAAGTTCGAATATACTTAATTCCTAAACTATTGAAAATTAACGATAAAAGAGAAAAGAGAATTTTTAACAGGTTGAGTGCTAAGAATTTGTCAAAAATTGCTTTCCTGTATAAAATAACTATTACTTAGTAAATAGTTTTATTCTTTAATTTTCTTATATCTACTATGAGGAAAAATTTTCATGATACCTATTTGTCCGACGTTCGACTCATCCTGTTAAATGACTTAATGGATCTAATCCAAGAGATGTTGTGAGGTAGAGTAGATAAAGGTAGTGCGAAAACATTCCACAATCTTTTAATTTTGTTCAGTATAGAACAAAATCCAATGTCCAATATAGAATAAAACTGGAAGTCTGCAGACATCCATGTCTACTGTTTATTTAAACAAATGAATTAAATTCATCACAAATAAGGTGATTGTTTCAAATTTAAAAATATATTAATTAAAAATAATTAAAATAATGTTAACTAAAGATTCCCTTTATGACTCATCAGATTCCCAGATTAGCAAAGTCAAAATACTATGAATTAATCAATTGACGTTTAGATTTGTTGTTTGGTCTATAAATAAAGTAGTAATAAATCTTTTTTAATTTACGCAATTATTTGAAAAATCTAAATGTGTTTCTTGATTTTATTATGTCAGTGTGAAGGAAGAAAATGCATTAATCTTGGAATCTCATTTGGAAAATTATCCTATGTACACCAGATTGGAATTTCAAAATAAGCACTGGATTAGTTACAAATCACGTTATTTGCTTTGCTCCGGGTAATTTCCATTGATAAACGATCAATAACGAGCAGTAAGTCGAAGTATTAAACCTGCCGAACGAAAAATTATGCAACACTAAAAGAAAAAACGATTTGTGACGCTACCACGTACAATTCCGTTCCAAGGCATTCAAATTCCTCTGATTACCCGCTGAAAAATTCATACTAACACCCTGGAAGCCGTTCCCCGCGTAATCCTCTCGCTAATAGAATCCGTTAATTGCAAAACATCTCCTCAAAGTACCTGCTAAGCCTACAAATGCACCCCTGACTAGTTCGGCGTGTATCGAGCCGCCCCTAATCCATTAGCGCCCGGAACAAACTTCGCGCAGACAATCGCTCCTAACTACCAAGCGACGTAAGTCGATAAAGCGCGCATCGATTTTTCTCTCCTCGAGACGCAAATTCTTTGATCCGCCGACCCTCGCTATTGATTTAGGATGATTCGGGCATTAACGACTCGAGCGCGCAGGTATACACCGGTACACCCTGCACGCGCGAGCGATCTTAATTCACGCCGAGCGATTCGCATTGAAGCTCGCACAATGCGGAGATTAAAGCGGCCCGCGGCGCGGAAGGGGTGACGGGCTATTTGTCAATCACGGAATTATTGATGACTCGCGCGAATGCGCGTGTATATGTACGCTGGTGTACGCGTACGGGATCCCGGCCAGGTGGTGGCGCGAGCGCGGAAGGACCGAATCCTCCCGGCGGGACTCGACTTTCCGCCGCGATCGCTGACTCGCTGTGTTTGACTAATACCTCGCAATTTCGGGTATTGTTATTCGCGGTCGATTGCTCGCCGGAGAGAGAGAGAGAGAGAGCGGGCGCTCATTCATCCCCCTTGCCTCTCACTTTCAACCCCTTGATCAGCGACCCGCTGCGAGAGGATATCGATTCGAGAGCTCGAGCTTATAGGGGGGAGGGGGGAGGATGGCGATGCGTCAATGAGGCTGCACACACGCCGTTGCCAAAGATTTCCAGCTCGATTATTGATGCGGCGGGGGGCTACGGCCGATTGCAGAAGCTGGCTTTTGCGGTTTGACGCTGCACCTCGTTGGGTGTACGCTCGCACGTGAAAAATCATATTTGCACTTTCCGCGATTGAGCTGAGTGCTTGTGTAAATGACTTGAAAATTTTATTTGAATAATAATTTGCATACTATGAATAGATTTATTTGTTTATAGAAAATAAGAATATTAAGAAATATCGTAATGGCAATAAAAGATACATGAAAGTAATAGCTCAAGTCAATGATCTGTAGAACTGATTTTTTAAAAGGCACAATGCCACCAGTGACCGAAGTTAAAACTCTTTGAGCAATTAAGAGTATTCCAGAAACGTTTAATCCGATTTAAGGGCTAATAAAGGCCAAAATTGGCAAAACAACTCTCGCTGTTTAAATAAATCAGTAAAATCATAACAATTAAAAATATTAAGTAGAATCTTAAATGCCAACATGAAATTATGGAATTTTTATGGAGAATTAAAGGGGTCAGTCCAACTTAAAATCTGTGAAAACAACATAATAATTAATTGTGCCTAGTTTTTATTATAATTTATATCCATTGCCAATAAATGTTTTTCCCATAATATATGTCTTCAGAAATTCATTTCAATTATTTAGTCTGAACTCATCTTACATTAACATAGGTGTCGAGCACTATAAACACACTTTTTAACAATTTTTCTAACTTGCCAAGGGATTATTCACTGAATTCTCAACGAATCTTCTTGAAACTTTCAAAGATTGTAATAATAGTTTGGAGATCAAAAAAAGTCTCCGTTACAATTTTTTTACATAATGTTTTCCTCCAATTTCGGTTAAACAATTGCGTAATATTTTTATGTATTTGAATATGAAGCATAACGATTCGGTCGCAGTTGAAAAAGATAAAATTTTATTTTGTAGATTCGCATGGAGTAAATTGTTAGCTACGAGGCATAACTGCCGTATTGATGAACAATATTGCAGAAATAAAAAATGATTCAGCAATCTCGAAAACAAATTTTATTGCCGTAATAAAACGGCTACGTACCACTTTCGCAACTCTAAAACATTATTTTATAGCTGCGCATGTGAATTTGCATTATTTAAACTATTTCAATTAGCAAATTGTGAATATTCTCACGATTTAAGTAGAATAGTACGAAGTCTAGTAAAATCTAAATGTACACGTATAAGTTTGTTACTTGTGTAACGTTAAAAGAATGTTGTTAATAGACACAAATTAATATGACTTGGAATTTTTAGTATCTAGGTTGACGATAAATAAATTCCGAGTTCCATTTACTGAAATTAATAATTAATGTCAACATTACTCGATTTTTATTGCTTTTCATTTAAATTTTATTTAGACTGGTCGTATAAAGGATCATGAGAAAATTGCTTTACCTGCACATTAATTATCACGAAATATACATATCAAGTTATTACTTTTTATGTAATTGAAATTATTGAAGTGGAATAACATTTCATATTATATAAAAAAAATGAAGAACCAACTTTAAAAAACCTCGATTTCAAAAAGTGGAAATACTAAAAGTAGTAAATAATAAAAGATTCAGTAGAACTATACAAGTAAATAATTGTTTCTGTATGTCCTTCTTAGTCATAAAATAAATATTATATGCTGATTAAATTAAAAGGAGTATATGCAAATTAATTAGGAATGGGTCTTTTGATTTTAAAACCAAGTTTATACTAATTGAGATTTATTCTAAAAAATATATAAAAGAGTATATACATTATGACTTAAAAACATTCAAAATAATTATCTTATGTTTGAAGAAATTGAAAAGATTGTAGTTCTTCATTGCGATATCAGCACTTCTTTGTCAAGCATGCAACTGTATCACACAATTTTACAATGTTAACCATAAACAATAAAACTTGTAAAAAAAGGATCATTGTACCAAGACAAAAGAAGCGAATTCTAGGTGACCCGCAGGCGTCCTCCGCAGCGCTCGGAAGCTCTCATGCAGATGGGACGAATAAAAGGCGCAGCACTCCTGGCGCCGAAGTCCTTCGAGCGTAAAAACCATTCTTTTTTCTCCCTCCCCCCCGTGAGCCAAAGAAAAATGTCCTTCGCGCGGATTCACCCGAAGTGGCGCGCAGACCTCGCCGCCGCCCGGCGGTATAAAGTAAAAGGATACGGTATTCCGCGAGGAAGCGCAACTCCTCTCTCTCTTACTTTTTTGTTAAGAACCTAGGCACGTATCCGCAAAGGCGTTTACTTAATATGGTCCCGCGGCGACATTATATTCGGATCGCTGCGCCTCCCGAGTTTCCCGTACATGGCTACTTCCGGCCCGCTTCGGCCCCGCGCGCCGAGTTATCCCGGCTGCAAATTTAATTCGTGCAGGACGTGATCCGCGACCGAAAAGCCGGCGTCTCGCCTCGGGAACATTCCGGACGTGTAATATTAATTGCGAGCGCGTCGTCGTCGTCGTCCCCGACGCTTCTTCCCTCTCGGGCACCCCCTCCTCCCCCCGCGCAGTCCTCCCGGATAACCGGCGATTTTTATTGCGCGCGTCCCTTTTCTTCACTTATTTTTTGCTCTCGATGCCTCGTTCGGAGCGAGGGGGGGAAGGCGGCACGAAAAAGCTGTCGGCGGTAATTTTTACAAATGTTTCACGTCAAACGCTTATTAATAATTGTTTACCTTTTTGCCCGCGCGGCGGGTATAAGAGCTGAATCTACGCGGCCGCTTTTTGCCGGGGCTCCCGTGCGCCGCTCTTTAGCGAGTCGGCGATTAATTACTGTTTAATGAGAAATACTTTGTACTGCTATTTTGCTTTTTTGCGCGGGCCCGCGCGAGGGAACGCGGCATTTTTAATTATCATTGCCAGCGCGCCTCGTTCTCAAGGTTATTATTATGCCGGTGCAACGTGGACGCGGAAATAATATTAATTCTTTTTTCTTTTTTTTTTTAAGTGGAGCTGTGTGAATCGCTGCCGTTCGTATAACGATTTATTCGAAGCAATTACTTCGAGCAATTTTTTCCTCTAAATGTCGTTGAGGTATGTATATTGTGCCTATGGTTACGAAGCAATCTGTTTGAAACCTCTTTAACTGTTAGTACCTGGGAGCACGAACAATACTTTCGACTGACATGGATTTCAAGCCCTGTTATTCTAAAGGAGAACCAAAATTTCATGATTTTTACATCCATATCCGGTATTACCTACTTTTATTGTTTTCTGGAAAGTGCACGCAAAATATCCATTGTAGCGCACGAAATAGTCTTTGCAGTTATTTATTTCGTGTATTTACTTTTGCAATATGTAATTTTCTTTAAATTTTTCAAAATATTACATGTGAAATACTCAAACATCAATACTCATAGTCCATTTGTATACCATAAAAATTTTATCAATTTATATACGCATAAGTAGCCTCACGATATGGTCTGAACACTAATTTTAAATCTGACGTTTTGAAACTTAATATTAGTTTTCCACTTTTAATGAAACGATTTTTCGAAGAATATTTTAATTTATTGTAAAATACCATTTTACCACCAGGCCATAGGCTAGTGAAAAAAATGACTTAGAGTAAAATAAAATAACAGAAATTCATAGAAACTTTACTACCTAAATTCATTACTATTCCTACCCAAAAGCTCGCCCAAAAGTTCCAAATAAGTGTTGCTTAAAAATTGCTGACCAATTAAGATCGGAATCATTACAGAAGTTGATTAAAAGAGCTTCAATTTGGATACAATTTTCGTTCGTTCTTGGTCTATCTTCACTGGATAGAAAATATTTATTTTATTAATCACTTCCGCAGTTACTGTTTATCTAAAATTTCTCCTTCTAGTAAATTGGCTAACAAATGTTCAAAAAAGAGTTTCATTAGTGCATAAAAACAAACCCTGTCTTTAACGATGGTCATCATTAACTACCACACTACCCATTTAAGATTTTTTAATTTCCACCAAGGATGTACTTTATTAATTTAAAATACACTATTAAAATGTTTTCAAATCCCGCCCTCATTAAAAAAAAACTCAAAATGTGAATTGAACCTTAAGATCTCCATGCACCATCTAACTGCATCTTGATCGAGTCCCGAAAATTCCGCGGCGAGTCTCCGGTGAACCTGCCCGTTTAAATTCCTCGAAACCACGACTCCGGTCCCTAAACCCTACACCGAGGAGGCAAAGAAACGAGCAGCGGGGTACGGCGAAACGACGACGAAAACGGAACATCCGATGAGAAGCCGACGAAGAAGAAGAAGAAGAAGCGGCAGAAGCGAGCGAAGACGAAGATTGCTCTCCCTCCCTCGAAAAAAAAGGGCCGAAGGGGAGGCACCGAAAAAAAGCGAAGAAGACGAAGGAACAGGTTGAAAAGTGGCGCGCGCCTCTCGGACGGCGCAATCGCGATTCGAGTCACGTCCCGGCTGTTCCGGATGATTCGAAGTCGGCGCGAATTGGCCCGCCCGCGGCCGCCTCGATTTATACGCGCGACTCGCCGGGGCCGCGAAAGCTGCCGTGTAATCCGGTTAACAGGCGGACTCGCGAGCGCCCCGTTGTTTTAGCCTAATGAGGGCCGGCGCGCACGGCACCCCCGGGAATTGACCCCCGGCCGAAGACGCGAGGTCGCCCCCCCTCGGCCGGACAATACGCTAATTGAATTACGCGGCCGCGGCGAGGAAGACGGGCTGCTCTTTATTAATTCGCTTCATCACGCTCTTTCGAACTTTCCTCGGCCCTTTTTCCGAGGGGCGGCGAGAGCGGCTGTCCGATAAAGCGCCGCTGCTATTAATTTCGCTGGTTGGGCTTTTATTCAGATTAGACCGGGGTATTAGCGTTATTTGATTTTTCCTAGGATGATGTTGGCCCACGATTAAGCGATGGATGACATCAATTTTATCGTTGAGTGAAATTAAGCGGAGTAGTTCGGTGCTTTTCATGGCGGTTCTTGACGAGGAGTACGTCTGCGATAAGAGATGTTTTAGTCATTTTTACAGAAAGTTTAATAAATTTTACTAGATCTGGTCGCAGACCGACATTTAGAGACTTTTTGATATACTGTATCCAATTTTAGTAGATTAAAATATTAGTTATGAAATATTAATAATCTACTAAAAAGTTACTGAAAATTTACTACAAATTATTTAACAGTATGGTAAAAATTTCACGAATTTGCAGTCTGTGACCAAAGTACCGTACCACCTAATAAAATTTACCAATTTTTTTAAAAATTAAACTAAAACATGTCTCAATGACGGCTTTGAAATTATATTTTATTAATGAAAATTAACAGATTTTCGAAAATTTACGTCGTGTTTATTTGAATTATTTTTAAAAATAAATCAAGTAAAGTGTAGTAAGAAATCATGTAGGAAGTATTAAGTTAATAACTGAATACTTTTTTAAAATAAAAAAATTAAGCACTTGAATCGCGAAAAAATTTACTGATATGATAAAATATATCTGTGTTCTTTATTTTCATCTCTTAAAACTTACATTTTTTATCTTAACTTTATCACATTATTATATTACTAATTAGCAAAATTAATTACCGAAAAAGTTACATATAATGCCTTCAAATGTATCGCGTGTTCATTATTCAGTTCGCAGTGCTAACCATGAATTGGGTAACTATTAGTATTTTTGGCCTTCTCTTCTTTATAGGTAAGTATATATTTTACACACGTTGAGAATATTCTCGTTGAGAACTCGCCTACTGTCTAGTTTGTTTAAACAGTAGAACAAATGGTAATAATTACATTATTATTATTTTTGTAGGTAGTATTACTGCCAGTTGGATTCCTAGAATTGTAGGAGGTGAAAATGCCGTGATAAAGCATTCTCCATATCTCGTATCGATTCGACTTTTTGGAAGCCATTTCTGCGGTGGATCCATAATTAGCGACAGACACATACTGACAGCTGCACATTGCGTGGAGAATTTTGATTCAAGTTTTTATCCTTATTTAACGGTTCACAGTGGAGCTACCAAAACCGTGGAAAATGGAACCGTGCATAATACATTAGCAATTCACACTCATCCAAAACGGAATGCATCCTTAGGACACTATGATGACATCTCTATTATCACTGTGAGTTGAGAATTAAGTTGGATGTTCACCACTGAAAAATTGGTTTAAATCTCGGTAGAATCGCTGGTGTTGATCGTTAAGTGAGTGTTGGAGGTGCAGTGATTTTTAAGAAACTATATTTTTTATAATACGATTGAATCGACGCGTAGACGCCTAAACACAGGTTTTTTAAATTTTATTTAACTAATAGAGAAACTAAGACAAAAGATTCATGCAATAAACATTTTATACTGAAAAATATAGCAATTTCGACTTATCACGTCTTTAAGAGGTGCCGTCAGCTATTTTAAGAGAAATATTTAATTTAAATTATTTAATTTTCTTAAACACTGAAGACTCTTTTTTAAAAATCATTAATTCTCTATATAATGAATAACTATATTGAAAAATAAATCTCTGCAGCTACAAGAACCAATAGTCTTTAACAAGTACCAACAAAAAATTGATCTCCCAAGCCATGATATTGAAAACCACCAAGTAGGTACCGTGATGGGTTGGGGTAGGACGGCATGGGAAGGGGAATTACCTGATCAGTTACAAAAGCTTCGAGTTGTTGTATTGCCAAGTTATAAATGTCAGCCATTTGTGGTTAGAATACTTCGGCAAGATCAAGTTTGCACATTCAGAAGGCCTGGGACTGGACCATGTCACGTGAGTAACTTTTTATAAGATATAATGATTAAAATGTTCGTTAAAATAGAAAATCATCTGAGTTTCTATTTTTATATTTTAGGGCGATAGTGGTGGACCATTAGTTGCTAATAATGAAGTTCTGGGAATCGCTTCTTATGTGCAAGATGGCGTTTGTGCTTCTGATGTTCCGTCAGTTTATACTAATGTTTTCGCTTTCAAGGACTTTATTGAATCTGTCATGAGCAAATAAATAGTTGTATTATCTTTCAAAATTTATATAACTGTAACGTAATTGTTTTTAATAATAAAATGAATGTAGATCTTAGTTTACAAGTGGATGCCCGACGTCGTGAGTGATGGAGTTATGAAATGCACTTTACAAAAAAAAAAAAATAAATAAATAAATAAATAAAAACAGTTATTTGTAAACCATCTTTCTATTTTTATTTTCATGAAGATAGTGAAGGCAGGGTTCTCCTTTATTCCCCGATTGCTATCAAAATATACTATGAAATGTATATGTTCGCGACTGAGCGATGATTCTCGCTCTCGCGTTCCGCTCGGCTCACGGGCGACGACACCTCGCGCGCAC
>UXGC01001326.1:0-26118 GCA_900480045.1 Eurytoma adleriae
TACATCTTTTTAAACTTTTTTAAACATTTTTAAACATTTTTGCACATTTTTGCACAAAAATTTTTTTCACCAGGGATATGGCAATAATTTTTTATTAAATAAATGCTATGGTAAATAAATAATATAAGGTATAAATAAATGCTTTATTCAAACTTCATTTACATTATTTTGATATAACACTATTAATTTTTGGGTATTATTTTTATAAAACAGTATAAATAAAAATTGTACTGTTACCCAGTTGAAAATATCCAGTTGGATTTTCAGATAGATTTTCCAGCTGGATTTTGATCCAATCCAGCTGGAAAATCCACCTGGATTGGACCAAAATTCAGCTCAAAAATCCATGTAGATTGCTCCAAAATCCAGCTAGAAAATCCACCTGGAAATCCAGCCAAATCCCTGGAAAATCCAGCTGGATTTTCACCGGGAATTCCAGCTGGATATTTTAAACAGGGTAATAATTTTAATTCGTGCTCTCATAAACATTTCATAAGTAACGCATATACACAGAATTGGAAAATTAAGTCACGACAACGATTTTTAACGTGTAAAATGAGAAATGAGAAATCAGATTAAAACCCTGTAGTGGTCAAGCAGTGTTGGGAGTAAACCTGCTGCGGACCTCCCAAAATCACCGCTCGTAAGAGTACTAACTTTACTTGATGAAAGGACGAAATATTGTTTACCCTCCTGCAGGGCATTCAAGTTGCTGGGCTGGCAAACCCATTTTACAAAATTTTTTAAGCCTACTGTAATTTGATATATTAAAATTTTTTAATTGGTTTTCTTTGTAGCTTAGTAAAAGTATGACATAACTGATAATGAGTAAAAATGAGAATATATTGTATTCTAGGAAAAGAAAAGTTATAATAAAATCCTTTATTAAATTTGAGCGATCGAGAACTATCGTTTTTCGAGTGCGATCTTTCCAATCTCGATATTTATGAGAAAGGAAGAGAGAGGTGATGAAAAAGAATATCAATTGTTTAAATTAATTCTAAAAAATCTAAAGTTGGATATAATAGCGTTAAAGAATTAAAAATGATTACTAGGCACATAATACTAATTACTTTCATTCTTATAGTGTGTAAAATTTGTGATCATTTTCCAAGCCCATAAAGGTTGATCGAACGGTACCATGTGCCCGGCATTTCTAACTAGTACTACGGTTAAATTTCGAACAGATTTTTTGTAGCCTGCTAATTGATTTTCTACAAACCACAGATTTCTAACTGCTGTTTTATATTCTTCAGCGCCAGACCAGTCTAATTTTCTCAAATAATTTTCAGCAGTGACATACGAACAAACAATGTCTAACTGACCGTAGTAAATTAAAACCCTGTAATCTTCAAGCAGCGATGCGACTAATGTTGCTGCTGATCTCGCAAAGTCACCAGCCATATAATTGCTAACTTTCGTTGACCAAGGTATGAATTTCCGATTACCCACGTGTATAGGTGAAAGAAAAAAGCTGGGATCTGCAATCAATATCGGATATCCATCTTGTCCATTGTTATACAAATAATTGTAATAATAATTAAAACCAGAATAATAAGAAAATGAAAATTTAGAAGAATATAATAGAAATTTAGACGCGTTCTTTGCTTCAAAATATCTTTCTGCTTTTATGTGCTCTGTAATTTGCGCCTCCAGTTTCCGCATTTGCTCTTGGCCATGTTCATCAATTAGACCAATTTGATACAGATGTTCGGAGTGTTTCAATTGATTTATAGGATCAGTAAAACCATTTCCAATAGCGAGACCGACCAAATTTATCTTGTTTTGGGAAGTTTTATTTTGATTGGACTTGTGTATCGCATATGACAATGAAGGAACGTATTTACCTGCATATGATTCACCCATTACATAAAAATCATTTTTACGTAATTCGGGAAATAACTCAAAAAACTGTTGTAATGCAATGTTTAAATTGTCAGTCACATTTTCAAAAGTAGTAGCGTATCCATCTTCGTTATCGGTAAAACTGTATCCGGCACCAACAGGACTGTCAATGTAAAGCATGTTATGATTATTCACCCATGTGAAGTTACGTAAACCTTTAAAATTATCTTCATCAAAAGGACCATTTTCAATCATCAGACCGATCAAAGAAGAATGTCCTGGACCGCCTTGTAACCACAGAATAAGTGGATCTGTTGTTGAATTTCCCTACGACAAAATTATTTATTCCAACATAGAATAAAATAACTACTTACCGCAGAAAGACTTTACATATTGTTTACGTAGATATGAAGATATTGTACAGTATTAAAAATTATAATAAGTAATTGTTTACCTTTGATGGGAAAGAACAGAAGAATAAATTAGAATTAAATTCCTTATTGACAGTAAAGTATCCAGAATAACTTTCAATATTTTTAATTTCACTGCGTTGTACTCGAGCTTTCTCCCTTGCTTCGACAATACTTTTTTTCTCAAGAAGTGGTGTTAAAAATAGCCCAGTTCCAACATCTTCTAAATTCACTGAGGTTCTTTTTTCAAGTATCCTTTCATCAGCAGTTATTCTCTCTGCATAAAATAAAAATGTAACAATGAAAAAACTGGTTAAGTACGTTTCCATGCTGCTTCCCGATTCTGCAACGTTCAATTGATCAATTTGCAAACGAAGCGTTGAATACATGCAATATTAAACTATGGATTGTTATTGTTCGTCTATCGCTAAACGTCCAAAAAAATGACCGCATGTGCGTACGTGCAGTCAAAGTTCCTCTTAAACAGTTGTGCTTGAACCTTGACCACTGCAAGATAGTGCCATTTAAAAGCAACAAGATAACATGACGGCCTTTAGAGAAGACTCTATAGTGTTCATATGTTAATGACTTGAAAGAACAAATTATACAACGAAAAGAAGAGAGAAAGAAAATCAATAATTTACGCAATTCCTCAAAATTTTCTGTCTTTTTTCTATTTTCCTCCTTATCTCGTTATTAGAATTTGAAACACAGAGGCGCATAAATGCACACATTACCGATGTTCACGCTAATTAACACTTCTTAGAATCTCTAAATTTTCCTCTAAATCCCTAATTTTCACTCAACAAAAATAAGTGACAAAATCACGTAACGAAATTACGCAGTTTTGTTACGTAATTTTGTTATATATTTTTGTTATGTACCCCCTATCTTAAATTTGGGAAAAATAATATTTTCAAACTTAATTCTCCAGTTTAGGTGTTATCATCAGCATGGTAATACAATGATAATACAATGGGCGCGATTTCAGGCTATAAACTAATTTTTCTTAAATTATAAGAAAATAAAATCATTATAAAAAAAATTTAGTAACAAATGTATGTTACAAAATTACCATACTAATTCGAACACTTTGTTACCAAATTACATCCTTTTATCACGTACTTTTGTTACGTAACAAAAATACGTGACAAAATTACGCATTTCTTTTCAATAGAGAAAGTAGCACATAAATTTTATCCGTGATCACAAATCCCACTTCACACGATACACTGCCGTATCCTTGTTCTCGTTGCTGAAGTCATCTCCTGGAGTTTAGCCACAGGTAAACCTATGCGTTTGCGGCACATGGAGTCGTGGGCCTCTCTACCGGAAGCCGAAACTGGCGGCTTTGGTCTCTCCACGGTTCCTGTATAACGCCAGGCATTTCGTCCTCCTTTGCTATCTGATATCTTCACAAGAGTAACAAAATACCTCACTGTTTTGTTCTATCAGAAATTTTACTAATCCCGATTTAACTAAATAAAAAAAAACAAATAATTTCTCCTCCAAAAAAAAAAACGTTTATGCCGCATCCAGTAAAAATACCAATTCCGCCTGATGGATCTCTTGTCAAGTTTCCCAGCGGAGGGTTGGCGGAAAAAGATCGGCGATCCCCATCAATTGGTAAACTCGCGCCGGGTCCGCTATCGCCTTCGCATCGCAACGACACGCCGTCGACGTACGCTATCGGCATCTAAATTGCCGCGAAGCGCCCGCGCGGCAACGCGAGGGTTGCAAAAGTACCGGGCGGACGCGAAGGGGAGAGGGGGTGGGAGCCGATATCGCGCGGCCGCTCGTAAAAGGAGCGACGCGTCCATCCCGCACTCGGGCGAATATCGGCGCGCTAATCGGACGTATCGAGCCGCATCCCTCGCTCTCAAGCCGTCGCCGCCGTTGACTTTATCGCGAAGTGCGTGCGGATGCGTGGGTCGGTTTTTTTCGGCGAGCGATTCGTTATCGCTCGCATTACTACGCTCCTCGATCATGGCGTGCGCGAAGCGATGATTTAGAAATTGGCCCCGAGCTTGCGGCGGGTTATCGATGGCAGCGGTGACGATGTACCGTGGGTCGGTTTATCATGCGCGGAGAATCGTGTTATGTCAACGGAGTGTCGAGGCGCTACAAAGAGAAAAATTTCGGAATACGTAGAAAACGTAACAAGCGAATGATTGAAGGTCATATTTAGTTTATGTACGTTATAAGTATAAAAATGCCGAAGTAGTTGCATTATACCCTGTTGTTTATTGTTAGTATAATTAATTCGTGGCTAATTTCGCTCGACAGGCTGATCCTTGTTTGTTATCGCGCGATACTCGTGTTGTGTCGATTAATGCCAAAATAACATGATTCCCGTATCCAAAATTAGCAATATACCGTATATTATTTCTGCAAAACTAGTTACATAAAAAGAGTAATTTTACTATTAAAATGCATAAAAAAAGGAAATTATAGTAAAACATTGTATACGATTCATTATTATACTTCTCGGCCTGAGGTAAGAAAATTTTCTACCAAAAGCGAATGCCGAAACAATTGAATTCGAATTTATCTGCAAAAACAAACTTATTTCTCTCAATGCAAAAAAGTTTAATTCGCTGATTTATCAAAAAAAAGTACATTTCGAAAATAAATAGTTTGCAAGATTTCTGCGAAAATAGCAGTTTTACAATATTTCCGCAACGAAAAGTATTTTTGAGAGTTTGTCGTACACAACACATTTCAAAGGTTTTTTTCCCACGGGAACACTCGTGAAATAAGCCAAATCCTTCGAGGCAAAGTTTCGAATGCTTTGTCGGGTGCTGAATCGATCAGTCCGAGTCACGTGGACCTAGGTCACCAGGAAGTGCATTAAGTGAATTAATTGAATTTTGAGTTCTAAGCTGGGGAAGTTATATGCGTAGACGCGAGACTTACGTGCGGGCACCGAACGTTATGTGCGAGTACCGAACGTTATGTGTGAGCACCGAATGTTATGTGCTAGCACCGTACGTTATGGGCCAGCACCGAACGTTATGTGCGAGCACCGAACGTTGTGTGCGGGGACAGAATGATATGTGCAAGCACCGAATGTTATGTGCGAGCACCGAACGTTATGTGCGAGTACCGAACGTTACGTGCGAGCGCCGTATGTTATGTACGAGCACCGAACGTTATGTGCGGGGACAGAATGGTATGTGCAAGCACCGTATGTTATGTGCGAGCACTGAACGTTATGCGCGAGTACCAAATGTTAGGTGCGAGCACCAAACGTTATGTGCGGGGGGCAGAATGTTATATGCGAGCACCGAATGTTATCTGCTTTTCCTACGCATTGGTTTCCAAGTCCTTTTCCCTACGAATTGCTTTCCAAGTCCTTTTTCCTACGCAGTACTTTCCAAGTTCCGTCTTCTACACATTGCTTTCTCGATCGGACCGTTTTTTTACAATTTTTTGTCAGTACCGATGATTTTCGAGATATTTCATTGTTTCGATTAAAATGGGACACCCAGTAACAATCGCGATATTTTTTACTATATTTTTTACTATATTTTTTACTATATCCTTTACTGTAAATCGTATGTCGTTAAGAATATCTACTCGTGACAAATATCATGTGTGTTAACATAACAAACAGATTGTGCGTTATTCTATTACAATCAACGAAATGTATTTGTCTTTATTAACCGTGAAGCTAATCAATAATCACAATTTTTCTTCGTTACAGTAAATACCTGAAACATCGCTGGATCAATGCGGCCGCTTTCTCGCGCCTTCTGAGTAGTTGAAGATCAGTGGCCCGCAGGACGATCTCGCCGAGCTGGGGGAACGGCGGTCCGGCTTGGATACCTCGTTCGGTGCCGAGGGCGTCGGTCGAACGCGAGCGCCGGGGCCGCGCGGAAGTCTGCACGAGGACGGAGATGCCGCGCTGCTGCCTCGGGGTCGTCTGCGAGGCGGCGTCGTGGTACTCGATCTCCCGCCCAACGTCCCGCCAGCCGCCGAGGAACGGCTTCGCCGTGGTCTGGTCCTCGATCTCCTGCACCACGACCATCGTCAGCTAAACAGGATCCAGGCAGCGGAGATTTACCTGCTCAATAAAAGGTTTTCTATTGTATAATCTTCCGCATCGTCCCAAAAAAAATGTTAAGACATTTATTTAAATGTTGACCACTGGCCTAAGAATGAATAAGTTTTTAAAATTACTACTTTGTCGTATTGGTTTCGCAACAATATTAAAGGTACAATTGATAATTAATCCAAATTTTTTCCGCGTAAGAAAAGTAATAAGAAAAAGAGGTAAGTTATAGAAACAAAAATTAGAAATAAAGAATTAGATTGTGGTTGGAGCTGAGTACATAAACTGTTTAATTGATGAACTTATTCCTGAGGATCAGTAGCAGAGTTGATTATCGCAATTGAACTTCATCGTAAATTTTTCGAGAAACTATACACTTCTGCTTAAGACAAGGAGCAATACAAAGATTAAAAAATAGTTAGTAAAGGTAATCTATCAAATACACGGAAAGCAGCATCAAAATAAACTGTTTCAAAAATTCACCACAAAGTAAAAATATCATCGGTCATTGGAACGATCGAAATTACTTCATAAATATTGAGTGTTGACCGATGAGAGACCAATAAAGGAAAAATACCTTCTTCTTCACAAATTATTCAAGAGTCGGGTCGGGAAGCGCAAAGTTTAAGTAATTCACCAAGTAATGTAATAAGTTTCTTTTTTCCTAAAATTTCGGGTATATAAATACACAAACCCCAGATTATTTTATAAATGGTTCAAAGAGTACTCCAATCGACGAAAAAATTAAACAATCAAATACCATACTAATTTCAGTTTTAAGAAAATAACGTCTTCGTTTTATTTTAATTATACTTCTGAAGAATTAAAATGAGTTACAATAGTACACATAAGAAAATGTATAAACTTTATATTTAGAGGATGCTGTTGTTGTATTTTTATTAAATATCATTTTTAACTTTGCTCAGCTGATAGAATGGTACATATCAGATGCTGTACTACTTCATATTACCTGCAATTTAACAATATTTTAGTATTTCTCTTAAAGTTTTTAACAAATTTTAATAAAAAAAAAGCAATTCCTTACATTAATTGAAATATAATTTAATGAAATTGAAGATTCCGCCTGGTGTACAACCCCAAGCGGTGCCTAAAACATCCACCCTGTGTATACAAGTCCCTAACTCTTCCGTGAGGTATTCAGCTGCTGTCGGGTTCTGCGTACATGAATGTAGAGAAAAAAGACGCTCGCGAGCGCGGAAAAAAGGCACAAAGTAATTATGCACGCGGCGCGTCGAGTCGACAGCGTGAAAGGCAGCTCGGACGAAGAGGGGCATGTAGGGATTGAAAGAACTTCGAGGGGACCTTGTTCACCTGGGGGGAAATGTAAATGCGACACGTAGACGTCGACTACACCCGCGAATTCCAGCGTCGTCGAGGATATTTGTATCGCCCGGTCGCCACTTTGCGCTTCTACTAATGCCTTCTTTGAATTTCTCGCCTGTAAAGTTAAGGTGGTGTTGAACTAAATTGTGTAATAACTCTGTATTTTTTCAAATATATTGTGTAATAATAAGTCGAATGCTATCCTATGTTAATCTATGTTTTCAAAAGAAAAGTAGTGAAAAATTTTAAAGTATAAATAAATATAAAAAATACTGTTTTATGTGCAATGTTTAAATTTAAATCTTATACGAAGATGATTTACCTGCAGACTTTACTTAATTTTGGTAACGACTAAACTTTTTATGTGGCCCATCGCTTTAGATAGTTTTTAATTAAGATAAGTTTCCTAAAACAAATAAAATATAATTTTTAAAATCTTCGTGCAAAAACTTTTATTTTAAAATTGCACTTAAGTAACTTTAAAACTCGGAGGTGTTACTATTTTAAACACTTTTTTTTTAAACGAAGCGAAACTTTAGTGAATATTAAAAGTTTTAAAAATTAATTGCTTTAATAAACATAGCTTATAAGTATGAAAAAAATAAAAAATATTTATAATCGCGTACTTAAATATATCAGAAGCTCCTTCGCCAATAAGATAAATAGTTCTTGTGCGAATAGAGCATTCCTTCTTTGGGTTCTTGCAACATAATATAACTATTTAAAAAAATCCCTAATTATTTCATAATGTTCAACAGTTAATTACTAACAATCACCAGGAAAATAATTAACAATAGTACAAAATCTAGCAGAAAGAGCGTATTTCGCAACAGCAAAGAAAAACGATACTTTCCAAAAACATCTTCGCGCGCAGCACACAAGGATGAAAAGTAATGCAAAGCGAGCGAACAACGCGGGCGAGTGAAACAAAGACGCGCGCAAAGTAGTGAAACGAGAGATCCAGCAGTAAAACTAATTAGAATAACTTTGAGCGGAGAGACTCTCTCCCTCCACTTTGCTATATTTGCATAAAACGTGACACATTTCGTTTTTCAGAAAACGGCGAACT
The DNA here is from genome assembly GCA_900480045.1 of Eurytoma adleriae. NCBI lineage: Eukaryota > Metazoa > Arthropoda > Insecta > Hymenoptera > Eurytomidae > Eurytoma > Eurytoma adleriae. Next base: position 8,723 of record UXGC01001326.1, read on the forward strand.
TTAAAAAAGGATACTTTTACCCGTTCTGCTCGCGCGACAAAAGGGAGGCTCGGGGAAAGGCAGCAGCTGTGGCTAAGCTCTCGCAGTCGTTAGGTGTAAATAAGATCAAATTAAATTCCTGAAATTTAAAGAGAGCAGCCGAGGATTCAAGTGCGAAGGACACCGACTCCGACACTTTTCGCTATCAAATGCGAGCGAGCGGAGACCGTAATGCAACTCCGCTCATTCGGCGCCTTAATAAGCGACCCATTTTTTCGCGTCGACCGCCGATGTGGCCGTTGAAAAAAGAAAACGACGTCGTAACGTTTCATTAAAAATCCGGCGGGACCGAAAAAAGAGGCGCGGCGCTGCCTCTCCTTTCTCTCAACTCGCATTAAAGATTTTACGAGGCCAAAGTTTGGAGGCGCAAGAAAGCAAACACGGGGTAAAAAAAAGGCAGCGCGAGGAGTGAGGCTACCGGGCAGAAGAGCGGAAAATCCTCACGCAAGCCCTCTGGACTTTCGACTTTAGCCGTCATAAAAGTTGCCCCCGGCGTCGCGGTTGTCGCCTTGCCCGCTACCGTATGACCCTGTCGGGAACAAGTTTCCGTTTGATCCTGACCAACTTTTTTTTCGTACTCGCGTTGGCCTGCGCGCGAAACTCGCGCGCGACAAAAGGGACGAAAATTCATTTCGTCGCGTCGCGCTCGATTCCCTCAACTGATAAATTATTGAGCCGCTTCTAAAGATGGATTTTGACGGCGCGCTTCTCAGAATACAATAATTCGCCAGCGCGCGATTTTGTAGAATGAAAGGAGGTAAAACATTAATTGTCCTGGAAAGATGTTAGTGTACAGTAGTTTTGAAGTAGTAATTTAATTTATTGATATTTAAATAACCGGCGAGAACGCAAGACCTTTAAAGGAATTACTGAGACTTTGCAAAGAAAATTGAGATTGCCTTGATTAAAAAGTGCCTAAATTAGTTTCTACAAGAAAAACGTTACCGAAAACAGTAACCGGCATAAAAGTAATCTTTTAGACTGTTTAATAATTTACTTTTAATTTCAAGTACGAAAAAAACCAGGTGCCCCGTGCAATATAAGCACCTCTAAAAAGTAATCGCCAGCGTAAATAAAGTGTTTCGCAGGTAAAAAAAAGTAGTAACTTCGCAATTAAGTTATTAATTTCGCCTCGTTCCGGCGACACGGAGTATTAAAAAAAAGCAAACTTCGGCTTCAGTAATTAAAATTCTTAATACCTCAATCTTGAATCCACTGGGCGCGTGCCCTACTGGGGACATTTTTTTTCTCCTCCACGCGTCGGGTGCCACCTTAAAGCACGAAACGGAAACTCCCCGATATTTTTACGTTCCCCCCTCATCGAAGAAAGAGTACCTCGCAACAGCGAGTTACGGCCTGAGCGTTAAATACACATTTCACTTTGAGAGGAGTACAGTTCGTCGCTCATCCCCCTCCCACGGCGCTCCCCTCGGCGTTAAGCGTTAAGGAGCGCAAACGGCGCCGTTATAGCGCGCGCGAACTCCTCCGCGAGATCGAGGGTGAAAAAAGGTGCATTTTACGAGCGACAAACGCTTTGCCCGATCCCCCGGTGGCTTTCGAAAAATTCCCACCCTCCCCAGGGTAATCTTCGCTAATGGGCCGGAGGTGACGCCGCGCCGCGGATTATATCGTCCCTCATAATTATTCGACGTCGCTCTTCCTTCGACGCTTGAGCGCGCTTCCCCGCGACGAGGTAGTTGCGAGTTCACCGATTACGAACGAACTTACTAGGAGACTGCACACCCTCCGGGGCATGGATTCAAATTTTGCAGAATGATTATTTGAGGAAAAATAATAATATCGCGTGTCGCGGGATTTTGTCACATGCGGTCTAGTAAAAAAGAAATAATTTTAAAAATCATGAAAAATGGAGCTAATGTTCTGACTCGACCGAAAATGCTTTGTAAGGGCACTTATGGTATTTTTCTGTTACTTTCTCTGTTATTACTCTTACTGACTTTTTGCTCGATGAATGTACGCGGAAAGAAAATTCTTCAAAGAAAAGAGTAAGTCTTTCTTAAAGTCTAGGAAATGGCAAGGGTTTACTAACCAAGATTAATCTTGGTATCGACTTGGTATTAGGGTCAAGACGAGACGGTACCAAGAAGAGATTTTAACATAGTTTTGTATGATACCAAGACGATACATTTTTCCTCAAAACTAGTATAAGACCAGAACGATCCATTTTTGATATGAGATTTTTTAATATCTCGAAAAATCTCATATTAGTCTCGTTTTGGGAAGCCCTGCTGCAGAGTTTAAGTATATTTTTTATTTATTTTTTACTTAATTTGCTACAACTTTAATCAATTACATAGAATGTCCATCTCATGTAAACATAAAATTGACATTCACATTTAATAATAAATATTTAACGAATTAAAATGTCAATAATCATTTAACATGGTGCATTCGTTATGCAAAATAAATGCAGAACCGACATTGGCTATAGATTTTCAATAAAATCCAGAGAATTTGAAGTATTCCGGTACTATAAATTACCGATATCAGTTTTGATTTCACAATTATACATTATTGTAATAAAGAAATAATTAATAAAACCATCAGTATTTTAAGATTTGAAGTAAATTATTCACGAAATAAATAGCACTGATTATAATAAAAAAGAGGGATTATATATATTTATATATGAGGCATTAAATTAATTCTGATACAGATATTTAATTTATTTCTCGTGTTGCAATTGATTGAACGATAGTTAATTAATTTTATATGTTATTGTTGTTTATTTAACAGAAATATGCAAAAAGAATCTCGTTTAAAACAAGATAAAAGAACGTAGAGCGCGTATCTAATTTACTTTTAAATACATAATATAAATACAGCTAATAATAAATAATTTAATAAATATCGGTAAAACATAAAAGTATTCGATAAGTGATTAGTAAAGTAAAAAGCAATAACAAAATCTAGTCAGTAACACTGCAATAGAACCCCATCTCTCGGTCTGACCACACAAGGGTTCGTACTACTGGGCTCAAATCGGCAAATCATGCAAAAATGCAGTGAGAATCACAGGCAATAATTAGAAGCAATATGAAAACAAAAAATCGAAACAATTAAAGTAAAATTTAAATTGAAAACAAAATTGAAATTAGAGTAAAAAAACTATTGACAGAAAAACGAACTCGGGTATATCCGTTGACTCCTGGCAGAGAGAAAGTAACAAAAGAATGTGTCGCCTTTTATTATTTTTCTATACTTTTACCGCCGGCTCTATATCCTTTTTGAAACTGTCCCTTTTCCTGCACACGATCACTGGAACTTCTAGAGCATCTTTATTCAATATACAAAATATAGTTTGTCAAAAGTTTCATATTTCTTCTAATAAAAGAATATTTTTAATAAAATTTTAGTACACTTCATTTCAGTAGCTTTATAAAAAGGCATATCAGTCTTAATATTATCTACAGTGATAAATTTTTTTTATTGTTATTGGTTGACTGAAAACAATCTTTTATTTTTACTTTTATTTTTTATTACTATTTTTCATATCATTTCATTATTATATATTTTTCATATATTAGTTTTAAAAAAATGTATAGCTTAAACTACTAATTTTGTTCAATGTATAATAAATTACACCAAATATCATTAAGTTTAGTCTGTTAAAAATAAAATTTTGTACAACATTCTTTAATAGAATTAATCCAACAAAAAAATAAAGAGGACAGGAAGCTAAACCATCTCACATTAAGCGATCATGCAGCAAACAGCCAAGCTCTATAAAAATAGTCAGCACCGCGAAACTAAGGGAACGTCGCGCAAACACAACAAAAAAATCACCCGGTCGTCCGCTCCCCCGATCGGCTTTCTCCGTGCGCGAGCACACGTGCTCGCAAAACTCGACGCTCCCGCGTGCTCGGCAGACGGAAACAAAAAAAAAAGGAAAGAGCCGCCTCGAAGCTAATTGAGCCAATAAATAAGTTTGAAACGCCGGCGCTCCCCCGAGGAGTATAATTCAATATCGCGTAACCGGAGGAAAACAAAAAGCGAGAGAGCGAAAAAAGAAAAGGTTTCGGCTCGCGAGTATAGAGAGAAAGAGACAGAACTAGAGAGAGAGAAAGACAGTAGACAAAAGTGGAAGCTCGACCTCGATAAGCAGCTTTTCCTCCTCGCGCGGCGTCCGCCGTTCCTCCTCGTTTTCGGCTCGTCGGGTGAATTATTATGTACCGTGTGCGGGGGCAGCGCGCGCGCGAATAAGAGCCCCGGAGAACAAAGCGAGCGAGGCTCGACTTTAAATGAACGACAAAAAAAAAAAAGAGAGAGAAAAGGGCTCCGGTGTATCGCCGTCGACGCGCACTTGACGGCGGGCTTTTAATGCGCGGGCGGAAGGCGCCCTTCCGAGGAGAGAGGAAGCCTTGTACGCGTTGCTAGGAGCAACGAGCGCGCGCGCTTGGTCGATCGGCTCCGCGATCGCCGAGCGCTGCGCTCCTCTATACTTAAGGGATATTTGTACGTACACGCGTGAGTTTTGTCCGTTCGGGGATCGGGATGTTTCCCTTGTACGGGGGGAAAGGGGCGAAGGCCGATCTCTCAGGAGCGACGTTTGAATGACTTTTGCGCGGGGGTGAGTCGCTGCGGAATGCGGGGTTCTACGCGGGGGTGCAAATCCTCTCGAGAAGAAAATCTCCGAAATTTGCAAAGAAAATTGGCAGAAAATAGATTTTTGCTTTTCTAATTAAAAGTGATATTTTATTTAAACTTTGTGAATTTAAAAATCATAGTGACTGATATTACATTGCGCAAATCTCAGACGACTATACTTATTAAAAAAGAAAATGATTAAAAGTAAAGCCTCTATTGATTGTGATTAGTCAGTTTGACGCGGAGATTTAAAATTTGATTGGCTTACAAATTGTGACTTATTGTGACGGAAATTTCGCGCGAAATTTTGAATCATATTTTAACATTTTACAGTATCGCGCGCAAAGCGCGCATTTAGACTTCTAGTATGAGTAACAATTTAAAATATAAAAGCTTGTCTTTTAAAAAAACGACAAATTGGACGCGACCCAAATATTAACTTACGGAGTTTCTTATCAAGATAAGTACTAATTCATATAAGATTCAGCGGGGAAAAAGTTGCGTTTCGCGGCATCCACGGGAAGCAGAAATTTTGAGAAAAATATAGGTTGCAGCGGAGCTCGCGCGCAACTTACGAACCATAACTTTACTTGATGACGTTGATATAAAAATCGGAAGCCAGAAAGAGTTGGGAGCATTTCTGAGGGACTATCAGGAAAAAGTGATGGATGTAATTTACGGGCCGGAAAGGAATTCCCACTAGCTTTCTTTATCTCGATTCCCCCGCAATTTTCACTTGCCGCGTAATGCGCGATTCTTTTTCATTCCCGCTGACGATCATTCGATTTTTCTTTAAGTTCGCCCTATAGCTCCGAAGATTTTTACCCCCGGGCGTTTCCCACTTTCCAAACAAAATCTCGATGGCTCCTTTTATCAGTCGCGACTTTTTATTTCAATTTTTTATAAACAAATTTTCTTAGCGCATCAAACGAGCGACTGTAGTAAAAAAATTACCATTTCTTAAATATTTTCAAAACGATGAAATTTTTAATTTTTCAGTAAAAACAGATATCTCCCCGAACTAGAGTTGTAAATAATTAATTACACTATGTTAACTTTAATTTTAATTATAATGATTACAGTATGAGTACATTTTACGCTTTTGATGTTATTTTCAATATTTAGACACGTGATGAATTTAAAATATTTTAATAATTGTAATAGTAATTCAGTTTCAATTAAATTCACATTTTTGTAACGCTGACTCGTAAAGTATGAAGCGAGATTTAAAATTGTTATTATTTCAAAATGAAAAGTTTATAACTGTAATAAAATTGCGCTTTTATTGTTTTTCTTCTTTATAACCGTATATAATTTTTAAACTTTTGACTGCCTTTCGTCCTTAATATACAGTATTTTTCAGATAAATGGTAGAGTTTCTTACGTCGAGTTTTCCACTCGATGTGTATATACATTTAAATTAAGGAGTACTTAAATAAATAAAGCCTTAGGTTCCCAGTTTTCCATCTGAGTATGTCCAGATATTCAGATTTACAAGGTTTAGCTATTATTAAGTGATTCTATGCATAAAGAGGAACATTTCAATTAAAAATTATGTTCAATTGAAAAAATTAAAAATCGGTAAATGAGAACAACTTAATTTTTTTTTATAAAATAAGATTAATTAACAAAACTTAATTTAGTAATAATTCGGGTATTAATTAAGTCATTAAATTTCAAGGTTCAGGACATTTCAGGAAACACTCGTTTACGCCATAAAATGTTCGAAAAAGCTTTATAAATACCTCAGAAATAGCCACTCTTTTAACCAGGAGAACAACTACAAAAGAAAACAATCACCTTTTCATAAAAAAAACTTTATTTATCGAATAAAGAAGAGTCGATGAAGAAAAATTTGCTCGGCTGTCGGGTAGTCTAGCCCGAGGCGCCGATAAATAAAACAATTGCTCAAAGGGTAAATAGTCCTATTACAGCCTCGGTTCGATTGTCGCAGCCCGTATCAACCGTCGCCGCCGCCGCCGCCGTCGACGTCGAGGCCGCTCCCGGCACCGCCTGTCCATCATCAATTTTTTCCGACTCGATGCGCCTCTCGAACGCAACGAGGCCCCTACAACGGAGAAGTAGTTCAATTTCTCTTGAAATGCCGTCAAAAGTCAAAAGCGAGCCCGCACAATACCCGGGGATCCCGGGGGTGGGGGTGCGGCGCCGAAAGAATGAGAAAGAGGTATATTGTATACATAACCAGGTATAGGGATGAATGGGCGGGCGGGCGAGTAAAAGAATAAATTTTACGGGGATGTAATTCTCCGCGAATGTATAGGTGTATGTATATAAGGCACACGAGGATTGATCGCGCAAGATCGAAGGGCGGCTATCGCTGCGAGAAATTCATTGTTATTGCGGGCTTCCTTTATTTTCCTTTAGCGTAAAATCAAATTGTATTGATAAACTCTAATTAAAACGAGTTGTACAAAATAAACACTGTGTTTATTTGAATGAATATTTTAATTTATGCAAATGTATAATAAATTATTTATAAATGGAGCAGTAAATTATTTTAAGCGAATGTTTTAATTTAAAAAAATAAAATTAGATGCAGTGATAAATAATGTATACACTAATTTGATGCAGTATTACATTTAATTTTCATTCAAGTAAAATAAATTTATAAATGAAATTGATTGAATTTTTAAACTGCAAATATTTTTTCATTGCAATAATAGCACTGTCTATACAGCAATATAATTTCTTTGTTACTTTGAAAAAAATTATGTTTCTTTAAAATATAGACACTGTAAGATGACAATCAAAAAAACATTCCCCTTTTCTTTCAGTCCTTCAATTTTGTCAAATCGAACAGTCAAGTACGTAGAAAGAAGGAAGGAGAAAGTTGTTTTTTTATACATTTCCAATCTTTTCCAAGTGTCTACCAATCTAATCCCGCTGGTTTTATTACATTCGCCGTACTAACGAAAGCAAAATAATAAAAAAAGAAGGTAAAAAGCTTAATAAATCCGACTCAAAAGAAATAAAATAAGCCGAGGGTATAGGACTATAGAATACACGCCGCGAATTTACAGTGCTGAAAGAAATGTAATTTAAAGTTTAATTTAAAAGCAATGCCATTTTATTATTTCGTAAAAAGTGGTAATAAGAAACATTTTTTTATCGATGTCCTGCTAATTCCGACGAGAGCAATTTTTTTCAATTACGCTTATAAACGTCAAGTTAATCTTATTTAATTAACTCGTCAAATCACCCGTTTGTTCCACTTTGCGAAGTGTACATATTAAACATAAAACTTCAAAAGAAACTGAATTTTAAATTAAAAAAATTCTAAAGAAAATTAAGAGTGTAAGCAGCGTCAACGAAGAAATCGTCTCACCTGAAATCAAACCGGGCAGTGCGCTGAGCCGAGCGGATCCTCCGCTGCAGGTAGACGGCGTAGTGGCGGTCGCCGCCGCCGGCGAGCCGGTGGGCCTCGGCCTCCTCCTCGGTGAGCAGCACCGTGTTCCAGGGCGCCCAGGGCCGATCCAGCTCGTAGCGGGGCAGTCGGAGCTCGCGCGTGTCCGCGCACTCGCTCAGCACCGAGTGGCCGCGCCAGACGTCCAGCACCAGGTGACGCACGTCGGCGGGCGACAGCGCCTCCGCCAGGCCCGTGTCCGCCCCCAAGTCCCGCTCCCACTGCAGGATCTGCGACAGAATGTACTCGAACGGCTTGATGTCCACGTGGCCGTGCGCGTTGCGCTGCAGACGCTCGCAAGCTGGAACAGTGGCGCGCAATCGGGATGTTGGTTTTATCGTTTGTCGATCGTGGTCTTTAGGTATCATTTTTTAGGTACGTAATAATGGGATGGAATGTAGTGTGTGCTGATTTGAAATGAAGGAAATTATAAGCACAATTTTCGGGTTTTCATGCGACTTAAAGTACTTTTTTTCGGACCAGCGGGCTTTGGCTCCTCTAAAAGGGTTTAAAAACTTACTTTACTCCCTGGGGCATAAAAGTCACTTTTACTCCCTGGGGCATAAAAGTCACTTTCACGCCCAAGGGAGTAAAGTAAGTTTTTACGACCCGCTAGAACGTTTTACGCCCGCTAATCTAAACTATGTAGTTCGACTATTTAGTTAAATAAAATAATTTCTATACAAAATTAAGTTAAAAATTATAAGAGACAATACAACAAAACAAGAAAAAAAAACTTCTAAAGATGTCGTAACGTGAGATTAATGTAGCTCAACAATTTAAATAACAATTGACGATCCTTTTTTTATTGCGACATGAAACGTCATAAATAACCTTTGCATTTGTATGACATTTGCTTCCTGGTCGCCGCTGGAAATTTACTGCGAGGAAAAAGCTTCAAGCAACTCGTACAAAAAACCTGGTCCTCCTCTAATGGCTCGCGAAATTCGTAGTCTCGTATGCTAATGCATCCATTTCCGTCCACGCTTTTGCACGTGCAGTTGTGAGAAGTTTTTATAAACTGCAAAAAAGCCCCTGCACCATGAAAATATAATATTTCGCGCGTCAAAATCGAGCTCGAAAATTTTATCAACTCTTCTGCGTGACTATTCCAAAGTTTCGTTAATTAATAATCGCCGCTAACGTACAAATTTAATGAAGCGCGAGTGATCTCTTTACTCGAATTTTTTGCCTTGAATAGCACGTCGATTATGTTCACGAAAGTTTGGTAGTTAATGATAAAACAAAAAGTATTAAAATTCGAAAAATATAGTACGGAGAGAACAAGGCATAATGGGACATCTGGGATTTATTTTCGAAAGAAAATCGCAATATGGAAAGCAATATTTTAATTATTTAGACAATTTCGCTTTTTAATGTTAAAAATGAACGTTTTAAGATTAAAAAAATGTTTTAAAAATTATTTTTATCAAATAAACAATAATTTGCGTTAATTTTTAGTTGATATCTTATCATTTTTTATTTTATTTTTTCAACACTTTTCAATCTGATTCAGTTTTTGCAAGTATGGACCTCATTATGCTTCGCACACCCTACGTGGTTACTTATGATTTATTTTGTATCTTACCAATGATTCGTTTTCTTAAAAAATTAAGTGCTACTGGCTCAACGTGCTTAGCCAGCATAATAATCTCTTGATCCAGCAAATCTCGAAATACACTTGCGTCTTTGCAATCATGATTTTCTATGGCATTTCTGGCCTAGTAATAACAAAAAATGTCACTAAAATAACTTTACGCTAGTAAATAAGTATATTGATTTATTTAAAAAAACACTAGGTTTAGATATAATCATTAAAGCTTTTTACATTCCAATGATCATTTTTTATAAGTTGTTATAATTTCGCATTAAATGAATTCACCCTTAATTAAGTAAATAAAAAAAAAATAATTTGTAAATTCGAACAGTATATTATATGACAAAATCAATTACTAATTTGTTTTTTATTTAAATTTCATTTGCTAATTATTTCATAGCGAACCCCATCAGAATACTTCTCCAGCCGACACCTAAATTACTGAACAGTCATCCATCAAAAGGAGTACTACGCAAATGAAATTTTCAGTAGCGACGGCTGAAGACTTTCAATTAACAATATACTGCAGCCCTCAAATAGTGCGCAACACGGCACCTCGCGTCTGCATTATTCCCAACGCGATATTCCGAGAGTCAGGAGTGAGCTAATTCCGCGCCGCCGGCGTATTATAAATAAGAGGCGCGGGTATAAGCGAATAAAACGATCGATCCAGCGGGAAAATTCGAATCGGGTCATCGCGAGCTTGGGCAGTTATTATAGGCACCAAGGGGGTTCCCCTAGCCGATGGGAGTCCGCACCTTCGTCAAAGTATTTCTCACTTTCGGCAAACTGTCGGTTTTTTTTGTTGCTAGCAATGAAATTATTTGAATTATTGCAAAATCGACACGATTTATGATAGTCTAGAACTTAATTGTTTTATCAAAATTGGAAAATGTCACTCATATATATGACTGGATATTGAAAATGATTATATTGGATACTGAATAATAATTATATCGTTCAGGAAGGCAAATTCCTAGCACACAACTTGTTAATGTACAAATAAATTATTAAATTTAGTGGAAAATCATTAATTTTTAACAAGGTAGGAGCGACATATTGATGTGGTACCAAATTATTAATAATAGCACCGATTTTGCAGGAAGTCAAGTATACTGAGAGAAATTTTTCGTAAAATTTTGCTTAAGTTCACTGTAAAATTAAGTAAAAGAACGCGTAATTAAAGGACACTTTGCAGTACTGGTAACATTTAAAATCATCGTAAGTTTTATCTGTAATATTTGCGAAGCTTTCCCGAGAGCTTTCCTGTAAGAATGACAGAGTTCTTCGAGAGCCATCCGGATTCAGGTAAAATCGACGATTTTTCTGTATATAAATTTGATCCAGTATTGCAAATCGTCCAATGATTACGTTCTCCTGAAATTTTTACAAGTTAATTTTGTGAGTGTAACAATTAAATTCATTTTTCGTTAGAGGAAAAAGTTATGTGCTTTTTTTCGTTAGAGGCGACGAAACGAAATAAGGAAAAAAAGGCTTTAATTAAAGAATAGACCTCCACCCGCTAGTAGATAGACAAACTCGCGCTACTATCGCTTCTCACCCTGAGCAGCACCTCCCTGCGGTCGCCGGCGCCGACGTCCTTCAGGCGCTCGAAGACGGCCCAGCACTCCTGGGCGGCCTGGTTCTTCAGGCTGAGCATCTCGACGGGGCGGCCGCGGCGGTCGAGCCACCGCCGGGGCCGGCAGTACCGCTCGAGGAAGCGGGCGCGCGACGCGATCGCCCGCTCCTCGCGCGCCGCGCGGATCTTCCGCTCGGCCGCCAAGGCCGTCCGGTGGCGGGACTCCAGCAGGTGCAGCGCGCGCTCCCGCGGATCCTCCGGCAGATCCTCGCCCTCCGGCTCGTGGCTCTCCAGGTGCTCCATCAGAGCGTCCAGGTCCAGCGGCGTGCGCGGGTTGTTCAGGGCGTGGCAGTCCGCGATGTCGCGCTTCCTGCCGGATGCGATTTCGTCGCGTTGGTTGAGCGAATTGGGGTTTTTCAAAAGTTTTTATGTATGTACAGTTGAAACCTTGCGCGTTAAATTTTTTTGCCTGGATAGAATTTACCGATAAAACTTGCGGGGAAACGCGAATGAAAAATTCGGAGGCGCCTTTTCGGCAAAACTGGAGGGGAAAATTAATTAAAAATGATCAATAAAAAAATTTGTTGAATGATTAATTAGGCGTAATAGTTCCAGGTGTTCCTACGTTTATTTTTGCAAAAAATCAGTCAGTGCACATGTAAATATTAAAGATATACCATTATTGCAAACTCTAAAACTTATAATGGAAATTTCATATACCTACTTTCAAACTAGTTTGTAAACTTTTATTTTGTATATATTAAAATCTTGATAATTTTTTAAAAATATATCTATAGTAAGAAAACACCTTTTTTATACAATAGATTTGGCATTCAATTTACATGAATCCATTCAGATGCACATAGATGTACCCAATCATGCTCTTTTACTGATAAAAAAACGAAAACTTAAAATGTCAAAAGAAAATTTTGAAAATCCTAAAATTAATCATAATTTAATTGCCCCTAAATACGACTAAATATTATAAAGATAGTATCTAAATCTTACATAAAAGCTGGAGAACTTTTTAATTACCTGCGCGCTCTTTTTCTTTCTTCTTCTAATTTATCGCATTCGGCACGCAACTCCCTATATATTTTTGCCCACTCTTTCACGAATTTCAATATCCTGTGAGCTTTCCAACACTTTTGAATGATGCGAGCCATCGCATCTAAATCCGTACTCATAAGTTCATCGTACGTTTTGTAAGGTTTAACGCACTTATAGGCATCGGATACGTTTGCAATGTAAAGGTCACCGCTGAAATTTTAATATTATTTTATTATTTTTTTTAACTTAGATCGCTTTTCCTTCTTTTTTTAAATTGAATTTCTCATTTGAGTAACACTTTGTTTGATCGTAATTGTTTATGGTAGTTCTTAATTAATAAAAATACTACTTGAAGTATAGTTCTTACTTAAAACAATAGAATCTAAATGTTAGTTGTGAATCTAAAAATGTTTTCCAGTAGATTTCTATCTCACAATCAATACAAACTTAATTCTACAAGTGGTTACTATAGATTCTCAAAAATAAAACAAACGATTATTATACAGTTAAAATCATTTTATTATTTATATCTGCATCATAACAAAATTATCATTTCTCGATAGAGCTACGACGCTAAAGTGTACACACCATTATAAAATTACAATTTCACGTCAAAGAAAGAGAAGGAGAGAACCTACAAAGCGCGGCGAGCCTCAAGGAATCGCGCGACAAACAAAAAGACGACAAAATAAAAAATAAAAAATATAAATATATATTCCTCGGTGCGCGCGTCCCTTACCGGCCGGTCTGGGCGGCGTGGTCGCAGGGCAGCTGCACGGCCTTGTCCGCGTTGTCGGCCGTCTGCACCAGGCGGGTACAGGTGCGCTCGGGCGGCACGCGCTTCGGCGCCGGGCCCGTCTGCGACTCGCCATTCAGGTAGACGACCCCGGTGGCCCGGTGCCGCCAGCCGCCCAGGTACGGCTTTCTGATCAGGTCCCGCTCCACCGGTGGGAACGTCATCGTCCACGGGGACACACACCTGCACGCGCGCGCGCGCCTGGACACACAGCTGAGCGAAGTTCGACGCGAAGTCGCTCGTAAAATAGTCATTTTTTTTTTCATTATCACACTGCTGATAAAATACAGTATTTTGTTTCACATTTTTTTTTTATTTTTTTAAAACATTCTCTTCTCACGGTTTATCGTAGTTAACTGTATCTACAAATGCGCGGTGAGATAGGGATTTGTTTCATTTTTTTGTACATCGTCGACATTTTTCAGCGCGAACATAAATTACAACGCAGTCTAAGAACGAATGTTTTTTTTCAGTAGCTGTTCGAGCCGGTCGCGACTTTTAAGGGAGAAAAAGAAAAATTTGTACATTTCGCGAGGAGCTGTCGCAGGGCGCGAGTTGGCCGACGGTCCGGCGAAGGCCCCCGCGTTAAAATAATCGTGCGCGACTTTGGTCGGCCTCGAGTCGCCTCGATAATTACAATGCCTAAATATTATTTACAAAACTAGCGCCTCTTTTATTTTCAATGAGAAATCAAAACGTTCGAAAATAGTCTGACGCAGAGACGTACCCTAACAATCGACTAACTAAGCTTTAAGTTAACAAAGAACATTATCACTTTGTTGAGAGCTTTTATGTATATTTAGATTGTCAATTTTCTTTTTGACTTTTTTTTGCAGAATGTACAGCAATAGGTCATTGGAGGTAATTTCAGAAAGGTCCAAGGAAGACGAACTGATATCTCATGCAGTTCACGATGGACATCGTAACACAAACATTGACTTAAATTCGAACCATCGTTTTCTCTCTTGTTAATTGAAATAAATAGTAGCCGAAAAAACGATTCGCGTACAAAACGGTATTGCCACTAAATATTTTAAGTAAGCTTTATGATAGGGAAGTGCTGGTGGCACGAGAAGTCGAAAATTGGAGGCTCCTTCGAATCCTTTTTGTGCCCGCCAGTCAGAAGTTTCAGTACTATGAAATTGGTTTTCGCGACTTTCAGCAAGTCATTAATCTGTAATATGAAAAAAACTGTAAGATTTGTCACAAAATAAAGTTTGTTTTAATTTTATTTTTCAACTTTTTACCTCATTTACGGTATTGGTATTGGCTGGATTGAGTTCTAACGCGCGATCCAACATATTTTTAGCCTGATGAAAGTGTCTGCAGCCGTCGTAGTACTGAGTTTCACTTGTCGCTTTCTCCTGCAAGAACAAAATCATTATCATTCACTTATTTTGAAAATGTTCGTACGTTCGCTTATTGAAAATGTTTATTGAAGTATCTCACATTTTTTCTATTTATCTGGGCATTCGTCATTTCTATAAACTTTTTGTAATGAACAGGTGGTGGAGTCAAAAGCGAAGAAAAAGGTAACAATCGGTGCTCATATCGAACTCGCTCACAGTCAAACTGGCTGTCTGGGAGCGGTATCCTACCGTCCATACGAAAACCAACGAGTGCCTAAAATAAATTAATGTTTTAATAAAAATGATACTCTTTTCCAACTACGTAATAATCAATAATAAAATTACCTTGTAAAAGCCACCACAAATATTTTGCATAGCTTGATACATTAATATCTCCAAATAGTACGGCCTGGGAGTAGTTTTCTTTTTTTTACTTTTCGCACTCTTTTTGCCGCCCCTGCCCTTGTGCGTTTCGCTGTGTATGTCCTGCTCCATTATGAACGTGTCAGCTCTCGTAATGGCGGAGACCAGCCAGCCGTATAGGAACTCATACAGGTACCAAAATATATAGTGGTACTCGTGAACGGAGTAGAGCTCGAGCTCGAAGCCACTTAATAAATACATGACCATTACGCGCAACGTGTGGTACAATATCCAGGTACCAAAACACGCCAAGTGCGGCCTTGGCATGTCGCTTTTTAACGATAACGCGTGCATGTAACTGTCGACTCGTTCAGCCTAGAAATTATTTACGTATTACTTTGTATTTTATTTTTAAACTTTATCGTGCAAAATGCAAAAATGCGAAATTGTACCTCATCCTGTAAAGCTGCAAAGTTTTCAAATAAATAAGCTAATCTATCTCTCTGTCTGGCTCTGTTATGACCACTAGTTTGTAACAATGTAGAAAAAAAGTTGACACAGTGCGCCAAGAAGTTATCGACACACTCTTTCGCTTGATGGTTTTGTAATAAAGTGTTTTTTGGCATCAGAACAGGTGGTGCAATGAAATTTCTAGCGGCATCTTTCAATACATCAGCGAAATTGTGAACACCAAAGACACGATTTCCCACAGGAAAGTAAACTATTTGTAACATTGATCTGGACAATATACATGGACTTTGACGTGAAAACTCTAAAAAGAAATCCTGTAAAGTAATGTTTAATCGATTAACAAAAAAATATTAATACAACTGTGTGATAGTATGTGTACAATAGCAAGATTTACCAAAGCAGCATGGAAGCTAGTGTAGCTAGTAATTTTGGTAACTACTTTGAATCTATTTATCAGTTCATCCATGTATTCAAGAGCTTCAATTCTTGGCTTTATTTTAGTATATCGTGGAAATGTCGGTGGCAGTAGTCTTTGGTTAATCATAGGATCAAAACCCATGACATTAGGATGATTTGCTGTAGAAAATTAATTCGTAAATTAATAAAATGAATTCATAAATTATTAAATAACATGAATATTTAAAGATATAAAACATTACTAACTTATTTCATCAGCCTTTTCACCTCTACTAATTGTTTTTATCATAACTTGGATCATTTCAGAACAGTTAGTAAGCAATCGTTGACAACCACTTAGATTCTGTTGCAGCTGCTCTTTCCTTCCCATTAATGTTAAAACTTGATAAAACATCTTTGTAAACCGTATCCTAGCATAAAGAGCTAATCCATCATTGTACTAAAAAAATTAAATTAATTAAATTTACAATTCAATGCATTTTCTTTCAAGTCAAATCATAAACCTACTTCTCTTTCTGTTTCATCGTCAACTGGTTTTATTCTACTTTTTCTATGCAATTCTTCCTCAACCTCTCGTAACATAGAAATAGTCTTCTGCTCTGTAATTTCTGGCTGCAATTTGTAACCTCCATACATAACACTTTGAAAGTCTTCTTCTTCATATACAGATGCTTTAATTATACATTCTCTAATTTCTTTCATTATTTTATACACAGCGTAACAAAACGTTTTCAACGTTTTATCTACAATTTGATCGGGTTGATGCAAATATAAATTAGTAAAAACAGTTTGAGCTAAACTGTGGCCCTCCAACCATGAAACTATGCAAGCATAGGTTGAATCTATAATTCCAATGATCTCCGAAGGTGTTAGACCATCTAATTTGATTACTCCGGTCGATGCAGCTTGAGAAAATGTATAGGGTTTATTGTTCCCCCTATTGCACAACATTCCAGCATCCATTTTTGGATCCATCATCTCGATGGCAGACATTGCATCAAATAATCCAAACAGGTCATCGTGCAGCAGTTCTCCGAGTTCCAAATCTATACAATATTTTAACATGTTAACAATGCCCTTGACTTTTCAAATGATTAAATTCATTATTTTTCACAAATAAGTGACAACTTCTACTGAAGCTTGTTATAATTAAAATTTGCTCACCAGTAATTGCTTCGAAGAACTCCTGTGTAATATCCACCCAGTTGTACGAGTTTTGGTCAAAACTGAAATAATTTAACAAAACAAAAAATTATTGACAGATCTAAATAAAAGTTAATACAAATTTTATGCTTCAATCATTTTTAAAGATCTTTATAAATATGTTAAGGCAGTGTTTCGAGGTGATTGTGCGAGGTGATTGTGTTTAAAGGGAAAAAAAACTTTCGTCTTTTTAGAGATTATTAAACCGTGCGCAATTTTATTTTTTGCTCTCAATAAATTAAAAAGAAAACTCACGTTTCCTTGACATCGCTCATCTCCATCGAATTCTGCTCATCCATTAACCTCGCCATTTTCGTTCCTCAGTTTTGCTCTTCTCGCTCCACCACAGTCACTAGACTAGACTGAGTAACTAACCTCCTTTACACTCCCACCCTCATAATCCTGAAAAGTGTGGGAAATTAGGTGTGCCTATATCTGTGCGATATAGCCACGAGTGTGTGTCTCGTCGTAGAGGTACGATTAGACGGTAGGAACGAGGG